>VDFB02130292.1:0-14678 GCA_007258455.2 Sequoia sempervirens | reverse complement strand
GGTATCCAAAATGTAAAAAAAAATAAAAAATTGAGAAACTTGAAATTTAACCATTTTTGGGTGATGCAAGATTGCCCTACAATTCACCGTTGCTCCCGTGATCGAGGCTCCATGACCCAATATGGTATGGTGGAGAGCAAGCCTTCTTTAGTTATGTTCATACTCCAATCCATTGCGTGCAAAAGGTATGCCTACATTTTATTTAATTGCTACCTTCTATTACAACTGCATTGCATATTATTTGTTATAAATTATACAACTCTTTATATTTCCTAATTTAGATATTATCTACCAATGCCATGTGCTCATTGCACTAAACTTCACATTATCCTTTCATGTTTGCAATGCATACTCAAGCCAAAAAATCCTCTTTCATGGATATTTTGACACCATTAGATCTTCTATGAAGTCAATAGGTGCTGAAACATTGCTTTCACCATTGATCAAAGTGGTGGAAAATTTATTATTTTGCTCGAGAGTTTGGTGACAATGCATGAGGCTCCATGACTCAATACGATAGGGTGGGGAGCAGGCCTTCCTTTGTTTCCTTCATATTGCATTTTTTCAAGTGCAAAAGGTATGCCTACATTTTATTTATTTCATTCCTTCTATTATAGGTGTATTGCATATTATCTATTATAAATTATAAAACTTTTTATATCTCCTAATTTAGATATTATCTACTAAAGAAAGATGTTCATTTCACTAAACTTAACCTTTCATTTTCATTCTTTTAGAGAATACTCTAGCCATAATGGGGATTTTGATGAAGTAATGTGTTATAAACAACCTTTGAGAATAATCATAGTGACTGTGAAATCAGTCGCAATGGTCAAATAAAAAATTAGATCCTCATAGGGTCTATATTAAGTGTAATAAGGAACATTGATTTCACCATTGATTGGAGTGGTGGAAAATGTATGTTCTTGCTTGGGGGTTTGGTGAGAGCCCATGAGGATCCATGAACCAATATGGTAGGGTGGAGAGAAGGCCTCATTTTATTGTGTTTCATTTTATATTTCCTATGTGCAGATCTCTATGTTTCTGACATAAGATTCAAACAAGATTCATATGTTGCATAGGCTATATATTAAGTGTAATATTAAACATTTTTTTGAGCATTGATTACATTGAGACAACAATCTCTATTTTTAAATATTGTACCCAAAAAAATTTACATGTAATCTCTGAGGATATATTCTATTTGCATGTAAAGTCAAATTCCTAAACAAAATAAAAAAATGTAGTTCAAATTTTTTGTACCAATCTAATTTTCCATTAACATCAACAGTATCCTATCAATGCAATTATCTCTTTATTGTTATGGTTTTCCATGAATTATGTAAATATACTTATTTGACATTTGTATGTCTTATTGAAAATCAATAATACTAGAAGCTTTCAGATAATTCTATTATCACTTTGACATAATCTACATGTATTAGTACCTATATTTGTGCCCTACCATTTTAGTGTAATGGTATCATAAAAGGGTTATTAATGATTCCATAAGGATTCTTAAATGTGATCACTTCATCTCTCTTGGTATGTATCAATCTTGTTTGAATTTTCTATAGCATACATACATATCTCCGCATAGGGGTAATAAGATAAAACACAACAAAATCAATGTTCCAAATAACACATACAATATAGCTTGTCATTTGCTACATGCAGATATGCAAGCATCCTCTACTCTCTCTCAGATTGCATTCCTCTCATTTGCACTCTCCTTCACCTATCGGCTCATTGTTGCATGTCACTGCATGCAACTGCTAGTGTTTACAATGTTAAATATATCTAATTGATTATTAAGTTCACTTTGTTATTGCAACTTTCATATTTATTAATGTACAAATTTATTCCAATGCCAATTTTTAATATTTTAATCATGTTTATATTATCTATCACAAAGAAATTTTATAAAATTAGCATGATTAAACAAAATGTGAGAAGAATTTAACTTCCATCATTCACAATTGCTCTAAGAATATTCTTAGTATCATACAGAGTGGTTGTGGAATAATTGTTATCTCTGCCATCTATTCAAATAAAAGGATGACTTAGATCATGGAAGGAAAATGAATAGAGACAAAGAAAAAATAAAATCAAAAGAAAATAAAATAAGAGGGAGACTAGTGCCAAAAAGTGTTTTCTTAGAAGTATTTTCAACTTTTATCACTTGTAGTAGAAAATCTATAAGAAGATTTCAACTTTAATAATCGTTTTAGTTTTATCTATAACATGGAAAATAATAATTTGTTGTGTCTAATGTCAAAACTATTTTTAATTCCTTGGAAAATGAAGGCGAACATCAACCAACATTTATGAAAAAATATTATTTTATCAATTAGAACATAGGAATATCACACAATTGAGAAATTTGAGATAGACACATAATGGTGAAAGTAAGTAAATTAATAAAAATAAAAATATAGTACAAAAAAGTGCATAGAACTAATCAATATTTTTGTTGTCTACTTAATACCATATGCAATAGATGAGCTCGAATTTTAATGAACCTACAAGATGGAATATGTTTAATACATATAAATATTGTAGAAATGAGAGAAACATATTTTTTTTATTATCTTCACAATGCCACATCAAGGGGGGAAACCTCTAATTATAGATCCTACACTCATATTATAAATATTTCAAGATTTCTTTCAATTAAGAAGTCTTTACAATATAAACAGTTTAGACAAAAAATTTAGCCAAAAAAGGTAGGACAGGCTTGTGACCGGGGCATCTATGTCCTAGATAGGGTCTTGCAAAATTTAGAGTTTGACTATGTATGATACTACTTAAAACTTCTATTTTTTCCATATTTTCTCAAATTAAGATTATATGACTCAAAATGTAAATGTGCAACAATTTTGAAATTTTTGAACACTGAATGACAATTATGAATGCAATTTATAGATCTAAGATGCAATAATTAATTAATTCTAATATGCAAAATTATGAAAATGAGAATGTTGATACCTTTTTGAAATGAAACAATGCAAATTTTTAGTTTTTGAACCATATTAAGGATACCTAAATGGATGCAATTAACACTTTTAGATTTCTTTGTAGATGTAAATTACCTAATGCATATTTGTGAATGCAATTGGAATGTAGATATGACCTAAAATGATTGAGATTAACTATATTGCAACCTATAATGTAATATGATATGTAATGTTTTGAATTTTTATGCCTTTATTCTACACAAATGAATGTTTAAATGAATAATCCAACACAATACAATACAACACCTTAGATCTAGGATGAAATTTTAGAAGGTATATAAAGTTAACAGGTTGGGTTCACCAAAATGATATATAGAAAAAGGGATGCTCACATTTGTGAGTTTTAAATCTTTAGGTTTTACATACCTTTTTTTATAATTTTATTGAAGGGAGAGACAGATATGGTTGTGAATGGGGGTTTGATGGATTTGAACAAGGTATATGATTGGATTACTATAGACACCTAAATTTAGACACTTAATTTATCCAAATGTATCCCCTTTTGTCTAAACATCTTGTTATTTGCATTAATTAAGTAATATCCCTATTATTTAATTAATACACTTAATTTTGCCAAATCACTAAGGTATTTAGTTAATAATTAAATACCTTGTCTCTTTAATCCCCCTTTCATCAAATGAATTAAATAGATATGACATTTATTTAATTCCTCACATGTCACATCACTTTTCCTTAATCTTAATCAACTCCTCTTTTAATCTTCTTTTTATTAGAGATGTGCACATGCCTAATTCTTGATTAGTATGTGTCATATCCCTCCAACTTTTGCAAGTTGGTTTCTAATCCCTCTCATTATCCTCTAATTATTCTATAATTACTAATTAAGTTAAACCCAATTAGTATATATAGGTCAACTTCCATCCCCAAGAAATTTTTAGATTCCCTTTTATTCATCTAAGGTTCCTCTCTTCCCTATGCGAATTTTTAATTCACTTTTATTCCTCCTAGAATATTTGACTTGTCACATTAAGTCACATGTGGACAAGTGCTTCCCTTTTTGGAACCTTGTCTTGTCCATGGAATTCTTCCAAGCATGTGAATTTTTAATTCACATTTATTCACCCAAGATTCTTCTCATCCCCTAATGTAATTTCAAGGTACATTTCTTTCTTACACATCATGTACCTCCCTTCCACCTCACTTCCACATCATCTTATCCTAAGCCATCTCACCTTCCACATGTCAAGATATGAGGGCTTGTGAGTTCTCAACTCACCATAGCCCTACATCTTGACCTTGGTGGCTTAATCTCAACCATTGAATTCTTTAGAGAATTCAAAGTTCTCTATAAATACCCCCTCTTCTAAGGCATTTTAGGGACTTAGCCATTTTGTACCCTTATGCTTCCAAATTATCTACTCAATTTGCAAGTATTATTTTAGCCATTTAGCCAAGCCACTTAGTTATTTTTCATTTGCATCTAATCATATTGTCAATCTTGTATTTAACCATTTCCATAGCCATCAAAGGAGCATACAAGCTTACAATCATAAGGGCCAACCAAAGAATTTTAGCAGCAAAGAAGGTATAACCATTTCTTTGTGTTATCAGTTTCTTAGGCTAATCGCGAGGTGTCCCTTTGTGTTTCTCTCATTGTGTAACAATTGTTTTTGCATATTTAGGATAGATAAAACATTTAGGATCACACTTAGAAAAAAAAATTTCCCTCCTGTTTACTGCAATGGGGTGGATTTTCCCCTTATTTACTGTACTGGGGCGGATATGACCCAAAACAACACATTTTGAGAGGAAAAATGGTCGTTTTAGCTTCATTTTTACTCTAGTTTTTTGTTGTTTACAAATTCTAACCCACTAACATTGTTTGTTGCAAGGATATTTGTGTTTTTGCTAACATTTTCCCTCCTGTTTACTGCAATGGGGTATATTTCCCCCCATATTTACTGTAGTGGGGTGGAGATGCCCCAAAACAACACATTTTGAGAGGTAAAATGACCATTTTAGCTTCATTTTTGCTCCATTTTTTGTCATTTCTAGATTCTAACCCCCTAACATTGTTTGTTGCAAGGATATTTGCATTTTTACTAACATTTTGTAGTATATTCTTGTGTAATTGACGAAGAATGAAGGATAAAACAACTAACATTTGCTTGTAGAGCCATCTGTTTGTTCATATTTTAAAATTTGTCATTGTTGTTTTCATTAATCTAGGAACATAGTTTAATTAGGGGAAGTAATACTTATTGCTTGTTGTATCTATTTTTTTGTCACCTAAGGGGGCATTAGTTTGTTTCCACTTTCCCCTTTCACTTTGTGTGAGCCTAGGGAGTGGTGGAAATATTAGCCTTCTTTTAGTGGGATCTACTTGTGATTTTATCACCCCAAGGGACAATCCTGCAACCATGGGAACCAATGGGTATAGAAAGGGGGGAAAGACAAATTTGTACCTCCCAATCTAGTTAAGTGTCGGCTCCTAGTGGATCATCGGGCTAGGTGACACTGATAGACACATGAAGAGCTAGTTTGAGCCTTCAAGATCTTGCTAGGGTCTCTAACTCACACTTGTGATGAGCTAGTGTTCACAGCCTAGGCCTCACATACCGAGAGTATATCGAGGACTCCCTAGAAGCCTTGTACATCCTATATTAAGACCTTTGTTGGCCATACCCTTAACACAAGTCATAGGATTGTGCTTGCTTAAAGCATCTTCTTATGAGAAACCATTAAATTTTTGATAATTTAGCCTCCTTCTCATTCCAAGTCCTTTCCATAGTCATTCCCATCTAAACCAAGTCCCTATTTTTCACAAAAGGGAAAGTCTACCCTCTCACTTATTGTAGTGGGGAAAATTTTCCCTATACTTTATTGCAAAGGGGCGAATATGCCCCCCTAAATAATGAATTTCACCCCATTTAACCATTCTAAGCCTTTTTTCAATCATTTAAATCATTCCAAACCTCCATTTGACCATTCCAAACATTTGTTTAATCATTCCAAGCCTCCATTTGACCATTCCAAACTTTTTTTGATCAAGTAGTCTTTCATCCCTTTTGATCCTCCATTTACTCATTTCAAGTAATATTTCATCCATTCCAAGCATCCATCTCCTCATTTCGAGAGTTGTTCATCCTTTCTAATCAATTGTTTACTTGTTTCAAGCTTTCATTTTGTTTACTAGTTCTGAGTGCTTGTTCATCCACTCCTATCATTTGTTTTTTGAATCCAATCATCTATTTCTTCAATTCGATTATCTAACACCCCATTCCAATGACTAGTTCCTTCATTCTTACAACCCATTTACCCACTCAAAGAGTCCAAAAGTAGTGGGGTGAATTTTCCCTATAGTGGGGTGAATTTTCCTTGTAGAAGGGAAAATTCACCCCTCTATGAGGTCAGATCTGCCTCTAAAGGAAAAATTTACCCCTCTACAACAAAATTTGGAAAACAAACAATAAACAGATCCAACTTTCAAATCCAAGTAGCAAAACTGATCCCATCATACCCTTCAATCCAATCCTAATCTATGCTTTAATCTAATCCCAATCTGAGCTTTGGTCCATCCCCATTCTACCGAGCTCATTCGTTCATCATCTGAATTGTATTGATACATCATCCTCAAGCATCTCTAGGCTACACATCCCTTATCATTTTCTCAATACAAATCTTCTGAACTTTGTTTGAAGCTATTATCCAAATTGACCTAGGTGTCTAAATCTGATCATCATTATCAAAATCTTCTTAGGATTTTCATCCATCCTAAGTCCATCATTGGCCCAATCAATCCACTTTCAACCTCAAGGTGGATTTAGTGTCACAATTATCATTCATCCTTTAATCCAATCAATAGTATCCTAGGTCACCTAGGGTAATCTTTGAGCTTGGCTTTAACTCTCTTCCATCATCCTATCTAATCCATTATTTGATCTTATCAATTGTCTCATTGATCAATCTTATCCAATCCAATCCAATCACATCCCTATCCAATCACCTCCAACCCAATCAATCTGCTTCCATCTCAAGGTAGATTCGGTGTCATAATCATCCTTTGATCATCAACTCCAATCATCACAATCAATCCCATCACATCATCTAATCATCCTAATCTGAGCTTTAATCCAATCCTGACCTAAGCTTAACCTAAATCCTAATTTGAGCTTTAATCCATCTGCATCCAAGATCCCTACTTCAATCTTCTTCTAATCAATTATTTTATCCTTTCATTTTTTTTCTAATCCATATTTATCTAATCCAACATCATGAATCCTTACCCTTCATCAATTCAACCAAAAATAGTAATCAAGGGAAACCCTAATTACGTTGATGACAATAACAAAAGCCTTGTCAATCAAGAGGTATATGGCGTGGATCTCCTTGATACTATCATCACTAGTAAGCTTTCCCCAATCACTTTTCAAAATCCAATCGCCCCTTTGAATTATCCCATTATGTCTTCATCCATACCTAATAATGCTTCTTATACTACCTTTGACAAGGGATATCCATTATCTTCCCCGTCCACATCTTCATCATATCCTCCATCTACATCATCTTCTTATCCAACATCTATGTATTCTTATCCCAATCTAGTATCCCAACATCCTTATTATAATCCCCTATCCACACTTGTATGCCCCAATCCTTCATCCACATATGCTCACTATCTTAATCCTCCATACCAATCTACCTATCCTAATCCTTCTTATCAGTTTTCCCATCCTAATCCTACATCTACACCTTTTTATCTTAATCTTGCACCCTCATCAACCTATACTAATCCAACATCCACACCTTCTTGTCCTAATCCAACATCCACATTCTCTTTTCCTAATCTACCACCCACATCCTTTTGTCCTAATCCACTATCTGTTTCCTCTTCATCATTCCAATATCCCTACCTTAATCCTCCATCCAATCATAGTCCTCCATCTACTCCTACCTCCAATCCCATTTTCTCATCTAATCCCAATTGTCCACCAATCCCCAATTCTTCATCCACTCCTACCTTTCCATCTAAACCTAGAATATACAAGTTTCTCACTCCACAAGTTCTCCAAGGACTCATGACAAAGAAGCCATCACCAACTCCACCACTTGAAATACTAGAACCATGCCACCCCAATCCATTATCCATGGTCACTAATGATTCCCCTCTCCAAGCCACACCTATCATTGATGCTATTACCTCTAGCACTATTCAAACCATCGAAACCATCACATCCTCCGAACCCATTGAGCCCCCATCTCCTACTCCAAGATCGGTCAATCCCATAAAAAATAACCCAATCTAATCCACTCCTACACCTAGATCCTCCCAACCCATTGTAGATCCAAAAATCCAATCTAGTCCTCCCACTCCTAGTATTACCAAAATCCTCCCTCATGAACTTCATGAATCATCCACCCTTCTATCTCACCCACTTGAAGAACCCATCCAATAGGCCTCCATTATCATGCCAATTGTACAAAAAGAATCATGCCAAGAGCTTGATCCAAAGCATACTAGCATACCCTTTTCTCCAAATCAAGATCCTACTGTCCCATCTAGTCCACATCAAGATCACGGTCCCCCATCCATTCCATCCCATGATCTCCTTTATCCCACCACTCCATCTCATGAGCCTTTATCACCCACTACCAAAAATACAAATCCTATCATGTCACCTAATCCCTCTGTTTATCCCTCACCACTCACTCCTAATTAGGATGTTGCTACCCCATCACCTCCATCTCATGATCCTCCATCATTTCCTAAACCTACTATCCTCACACCACTTTTATATCCCCTTGGTACTCTCACATTCTTCCATGGTGGTATCCTTGCTGAAGAAAAACAAAGTATATATACCACCCATCATCCTTTGCCTAACAATGGACTCGCGTCATTTTTCCAGAATAACAAAAATCATGTCATGGATCGAATGCTCAAGAACATGAACTATCAAGGAAAAGGTTTAGGCCTTCATGAGCAAGGTATTTTAGAGCCCATCTAGGTCAAAAAACAACTATGTATGCAAGGTCTTAGACCTAATTTCCAAGACTCACAATCTAACGATGATGGTACAACCTCTATATATCATCAATGAGCCCCTTCTTCCAAAAGAAATATAGGCTCTTCCCATCGTTCCAACAAATCATATGTTTCCATCCCTCCTCCTCCATCATATCACCTCAAAATAATCATCCATATTCCTCCTTCATATGCTCCATCCTTTTTGGGTCCTTACATCTACTCTGTTTGCTTTGGCTATAGGAACAGTCATAGAATATAATTTTAGTGGTTGTAGGAACAGTTGATGCCAGATTTCAAACTAAGTATGGAATAGAAAATGATAACTAAACTAATTACTCTAAAGGATGGATTACTGACCAAGTGGGCCCCCTTGGATGAGTATCCTCTAAGACTAATGAAGACTCAAATTCTCAAACTCAGAATAACATTTTTTTCATTGAGAAATATGAAAATAGAGTAGTAACATAACTGTATTGAGAAGTGAAGAATGCTCAGTACATCATTGATATCAATACAACAACAATCAAGAACTAAGCAAAACCTTGAAGAAGAAGAAGATTCAAATCCTTATTTATAATATCAACTAAATAGGGTATTCAAATCCCACTAATTGAGAGGATGCCATTTAAGGAAAGTAGGTAAAGAGTGGCAAAGTGATTACTCCTACAAGGAATCCAGTCAAACATGCATACGGAATGTGGACTCCACGCTGCCATAACACCTGAATTTGCTTAATTCCATTAATACATGGCAGTTTCAATGACTATCATGGGGAATCTACTACCCTCATCCTTAGTTGACTCCATTGAATGATTCCCCTGCATGATCCTTTGATGGTTTTCCTTTCTCAACTTAGCATACTTGAATTATGGTTGCATGGCACTGTCAGTATGCATAATTGCACATCTATAATTAATTTAAAGAAAATTCATCAACCATCTATAAAATCAATATAGATAATTCACATAACATGATAATGTCATTAAAATTTGTAAAGGTGGGAATTAAACCCAATATTAAAGGTTTGAGGGAAACATTATAAAAGATCAACACTTACACACTAAAGTTTATGATACTGCCAACAAATAAACTATGAAATCTACCCAAAACTTGACCAAAAACTAATTAAGCTCATCATTTCCCCCCAACCTAATGTCTTGTTGGTCCTCTAATAGTAGAAGGGATATTCTTTCATTTGATCAGAGCTCTAAAGTTTGCAACTATAAGTTGGCCACCATCTATTTTTGTTGATCATGAGTCTAGATCCCAGTAGAATCCTCCCAACCTATCAAACCTATTCCATCTTTGCCTCTCAGTAGCAATATCATGTTGGAAGAATTTAAAATTTGGCATAGGCCACAAGAGATTTGTTGGCTAGAAAGTTAGGGGAAGCCAAAATCTCCCTTTTTTTCTGCCCATTTGAATGTACTTGTCAATTCATTTTAGTGTTGTGGCATAATTATGAATGGAATGGGTCTTAGCCAGCTTTAGCTCATCTAATAAGTTGTTCCATCATTGGTCCAAGTATCCCCTTACAAGCTCTTCTTTTGTAGCTACTTTACCCTCATATTTAGTATAAATGACCTCAATCTAGTGCATAATTTTGTTAGCATAACTTGGCCTAAAGAGTATCATGAGGCATTCCTTGCGGATATTTCTATGATGACTTGAATTAGCCTTGATGGCCAAAGGAATATTAGACTTCACTTTCTTGTAGGAATTATTTTTCTCGCCCTAGCTAATTTCATTTTGGACCTAGGACATAAATGCTCATAATTGTATATCCCCAACATAAAGCAATGGATTCCACTCATGGTCTTGCATAATAGCATAATTATGCAAATATAATTCACATAATAAGATTTTCATTTCAGAGGAAGTAATCCTGAAGGTGTTGAAGAATTATGTAGGAGTTTCAATGGAGGGATTTAGATCTGAAATAATTCTTGATAGCTCGAAAGAGAGATATTTCTCCCTCAAGTGTAGGGCATGAACCCTCAGAGGAGCTTTTCATTCCAAAATTTGTGGCACCATGGTCACAATATTATCTACCTTCTTTTTCAAAGTGGCAATCTCCTCATTTTTCTCCTCAATAATTTCATCCCTCATTTGTATTTCCTTGTTTAGTCTAGATTCCTCTCATGTTTCCACTCTTCCTCTCTCCTTTCTATTTCTTTCCATAAATTTAAAATTGTAGCATGAACTAAAAGTTTAGGAGGGTTATGGAATCCTTCCAATATTTTTTATGATGGTTGCTCCCCATCTGGCACTATTTTCATAAACTTGGGTTGTTTAGTTGGTTGTGGGGGTACTATTTCTTCACCCACTCTTTGTTGCGGGACTTCCTATTCCCATTCTTGGTTTTGTTCTTGCTCTAGATGTGGCTATAGGAACTCCTCCTCCTATTCTTGATTCTTCTGTAGGAACCCCTGCTAATCCTCAAACTCTTCTACAATATTAGCAAGGTCTTCTAGTGTTATTTTTGTTGCCATTTGAAATACATCTTCCTCTTTTTCCTCAAAATTCTTCTATCCATTGGAGCTTCATTGTCCCCATGTAATGTCTCTTCATACCTAGGGATTTCCTCCAAAGGTGTGCAAAAAGTTGGCCTAGTTGGTTTTGACTTCCTAGGGGTGCTTTTATGTTTCCCTTTTGCTACAGGATGAATAGTTTCAACCTTTCTCTTTTTAGCACTCGAAACCTCTTCCTCTACAAGATGGGTTTGGGCTTGTTCTTTTTCTCTACTTGTTTTAGCCTCCTTCCTATGTGCCCTAGTTCTTATTAGGGTTTCTAGGGAGACATTATCATCAGAATCAGATGAGGAGCTAATGTTTATGGTTTCTTTTGCTATTGCAGGAGGGTTCATTGTAGAGCTAGCACCAAAAGTCAAAGCACCAGGAGTTGCTTCAACTAAGCTTAATCTTTTGCTAACCCTATGGGGTTGGGGAAAAACCCTAGGTTGCAGTTTCTCATGTCTAAATTGATCAATATTCAAAAATTCCTCCTAGGACATCTTAGATACACTATGAAAAGATTTCTTAACTAATAATTTTATTAAACAATGGTGGGAGACAAAGTTGTCCGTACCTTTTTTTGTTTCAGCTACCATGATGGAGAGAAAGTTATGGAGAACATTGGGCACATTCATCCTCCTTTTGTGCATCATGTGACTCAAAAGCTTGAAATGGACTGAATCCAAGTTTGAAAAACATCCTTCACATGTAATGTACCTTATTATGTAGACAGTTGCTTGCTTCCAAGGCTTAGGCAAAGATGTTCTCTTTGCACCTCTTTTTTCAATGCTAATAGGCAGGTCGCCATGTACTACAAATTCTACTCTAGCTGACCTAGCATCCCTAGAGGCAGGGTAATTCTCACCATTAGCAAGTAACCCTGAAACTTTAGCAATTTTCTCTTCGGTTGCCATAACTTCATATCCTTTCACTAAGGGTATGCCTTCAGAGAATGTTTGAGCAAACTCAAGAGCAATACCTTCGTCAAATCTTTCCAACTTCATAAAATATTCAAACCATCCACAATGTTGAAATTCTTCCAAGCATTGTGCATATTGCAAAAAAATGTCATGAACTGAAGGCTCATTCTAAATTAGGCCACTTCCCATTGTTTGAAATCACCGTCACTCTACAAAAATTTCTTCTTTCTGTAATTCCTATCTGAAAGTCACCACCTTTTTGTCAAATTTTTACTACTAGTGTCGACTAAATTTTATTTTTCTCTATCTCTATTTTTTTACCATTTACTGCTTACAACTCAAGGCGAGGATAGGGTAATTAAGGGAAGAAAATGAATGATAAATAAGAGTGAGGATGGAAATAATTGGTGGCTCAGTTAAGATCACTTCACACATGTGAACTAGATTTTGAAATTGGCTTTTTCAAAATTTCTGACATAGCCAACTTATGACTTGACACATGAGCAATATATTTGCATTCCCCCCCCCAACCTAAATTTTGACATGTGTTTGCACATGTGGGAAAGGAAGGATGAAATGATAGGGATTAATGAAAAGTTATGTGAATATCCATACTAATTTGCAATGATTAAATGAAGAAACATAAAAGGTAATTAATAGATGAGAATTAATACACACATACTTGAACATGTGAAGGATGAATTACAAAGATCATGGAATAAAGAAAGTATGGTTTCACCCTTTTTGGAAATAATTGAGTAATTAATGAATTTAAGTGGAGTGGAATGAAGTGGAGTGAAATGATGGAAGAGAGAGAAAGATGATATAGATGGATGGATGGTTGGATGGGTGGATAAATGGATTTCAACTAAAGTGGAAATATTTATTATGGTCAATACATAGCTTAATTTAGCCAAAAGTTGGGATGCTAGGTCCACTACTTTTAACTACAAGAAACTCACTTGCAAAACGTTGGGAAAACTACTGTAGGAACTCTTCTTTGGAGGCTAGCCTATGATATAACCTGAGATGATGACCATTGATGAGTAGCTTCAATCTAAGAGGGTCAATGGTAGTTAGCTGAACAAATCCATTAAGAAAGACTTAAACAACTTTGTACAGTCCTATCCATCTTATCTATAATTTTCCTACACTATCCTTATATTTGGAGTCATATAATAATGCCTAGTCACCCAGCTAAAATTTATTCTCCTTGATAAATTTATCATGCCATCTCATCCTCTAATTCTGCACTATCTCAGTTTGGTGTAGGGTTGTCCTTCTCATCTCATCCAAGGTATTTAGCTGCATGATTCTCTCTTTCTATGTTGCAAAGATATCCATCCCTAGGGCTACTACAATCCTAAGGGTTTTGTATTCAAACTCAATAGGAATCATAGATGTCTTCCCATATAGTAGCTCAAATGGGGTGAAACCTGTAGTGGTTTTCCAAGTGGTACTATAGGCCCACACAACTTCTAGCAATCTACTCGCCCAATCCCTTTTATGAATGGCCACTATCTTGGTTAGAATGGCTTCAATTTCTATATTGTTGACCTTAGCTTTTCCATTGGCTTGAGGGTGATAAGGGATAGATTTCATATGCCTAATGGTGTACTCATTAACCAAGGCTATAACAAGAGTTGAAATGAATTGAGCTCCTTGGTCAGTTACTACAAAAAAAATTCAACTTTATTATCTCTTGCATGCTTCATGGCCTTAACCTCTACCCACTTAGTTACATAATCAATGCATACTAAGATGTAAGACATACCATGTGATGGTGGGTCAATGGGTCCCACAAAATCCAATCCCCACTTGTTAAAAGGAGTGATCACTACTTGGGGATAAAGTGGAATTTCATCTAATCTAGTTGGTCAGCCCATCCTTTGGCACTTATCACATTTTCTCGTGTATTTTTCTACATCCTTATAGAGTGTAGGCAAATAGTATCCTATGTTTAGAATGTTCATGGCTACCCTTTTTTCTACAAAATGTCCTCCACAGGGTTCACCATGGAATGCATGTGCAATGTCATATGTCTCATCTTCTCTCACACATCTTCTCATAACATGATATGGAACGACATAAAATAAACATCCAACAATCCAGGAAAAAGGAAAAGATTTTTTAATAAGCACTCTTCTCTCCTTTTGTGAGAAATGAGAAGGTACTCTTAGTATTACAAGGTAATTGGCTATGCCAGCATACCAAGGTGTTTGAACATTGATGGAAAATA
>VDFB02130291.1:0-49151 GCA_007258455.2 Sequoia sempervirens | reverse complement strand
ACTTCTGGTATATGGCCTAGTATCTCTTTCACTCATCAGATAACCAACTGCAAATTGCCACAGGATGGCAGGGTCTTCTGCTTTGATACCACTGAAATAAGCTAACCAATTTTTTTTTTGATAAATTAACACATCACAACCAGCACTTAGCCAACTTGATTAGCGTTAGCTCCAAATAGAAAATCAAACTTGAAAGAACTACTCAACGTCAAGAATGTGCACTCAAGATCCCACTGAGGGCGAGGTGCTAACATATGACGGAGTGTTTAAATTGAGAGCTAAAAATTAACAGGCGGATAACCAGCCATGAAAAGCAATTCCACACTACCACCAAACAGTGGGGGGAAAAGATTACAGTTAAAACAATTCATCCACTGCGGCGGCCATCCACAGAGCTGTGGGGATTCACCACTATGAAGTGGGTAAAAGAGTGTTACAATCAGATTATCCACACTGGCGGTAAACCATCCAGGGGTAATTTAATGAGAAAACAAGTAATTGCAGAACTGAAAATGGTTGGATTAGTAATGCTTAATCTCAACCTATACAAATTAAACTCTGCAGATTACAATTTACAATGATCAAGAATGAATCTTAGAAAGAGAAGTATGAGTTCTAATAATCATATAACACTCCAAAACTGAAGTATGAGGCCAAAACAGTGAACAATTACAATTCTGATATAAAAATCTGTATTCTGGAAGTTCAGACCAGCAACTGTAAATTCATTAAATGCTCATAACTTGATCAAATTACCTCCGAATGACGAGATATCAGTTGCAAATGCTTCCTAGAGGTTTGGCGCCCAAGATGTAATCCAGAAACAATCACCAAAAACTCCCATTTATTTAGCACGAATTCCAAAGCACCTTGAAAAGGTACGGCCCTCTTGAAAAATCGATTTTGCAAGATAAAAATAAAGACTTGGAAATAAATTCCAATCTTTTGTGGAAGGGGGTGCCTTGAACCAACAGATGATTTGCCAAAGTACCCAGAACAAAATTAAAATCACTCCAAAAGATATAATCAAAAACCAGCTTCAGCTGTAGATAAACCAGTAAACCAAAACTGTGAAAATACTCCAGAAATTCTTCAATCTTGATGCTCAATCTGCTAGTCTGATGTTGAGAAGCAGAAATATTCCAACTAGGTGTTGTATTTCAAACACGAAATTGGGAAAGGGCTAGGAGGTAGCATCCTCGAAGCAAAAGCAAAATGTCCATTGTCATTTTGACAGCATAACAATATGATAAACAGTAGATAGCCCAAATGCTGGAGCAAAGCCTTCATTTTATAAAAACTGAGAAACTCATCACATTCCAAGGAGGTACGCCAAGAGTCACCTTTTAGAATTCTTTTTTTTTTCAAATTTCATAAAATACAACTCCTCACAAAAGGTGGCGTCCACTTTTCTCAAGGCATAAAGTTCAAATAAAATATTAATATCTCTTATAATATGGGCATACCCTTCATGACCCCTTTTAAAACAACTATCAAGTTTTAACCTTAGGCCAAGAGGGGGTCAACTGAAAATTATAACACTTATGCCTTTAATCAATTAATTTCACCAAATAAAGCTTGAGAAGTAAATATTGAAACAAAAGCAACGTGCTCCACTGAAGAGATGACTGAAGACAACCAACTGCACACTGCTATAAAAGTATTTACTAAAATAGTAAATAACATGAAATGCCACAAAACTCCAAGCCAAGAAACCCTAATTTCTCCTCATTTCCAGCCCCACGGGTCTCGGAATAGGTGAAGAAATGCAAGGCTAATCAGCGATGAGAAGGGGACATTACACTACCCCCATCTCTTGATCATTGCTTGCTTCCTAAGAGAGAATGTAGAAGCTTCAAACTAAATAAACAAAAATTGCAACCATAAGTGCATTTATAATTGTAAAAAATAAATCCTAACTTAAAACATTTAGAAAAGATACATTTCTATATCAAGTGCAAAGTGAAATTTGGATAAAACAAAGACATTCAAAAATGCATTTGAAATTTTAACAATAAAGAATAAACATTTAAGATCCATTTTAAATCACAAGTTGGTGGTCTATGCTATCACCCAATGTTCCATAGATACTTAAGAATTTCTGTCTATGAAAGAAGTACAGAAATGGATCTCATCACTTGTGATAAACCATATACACACATATATGGATAGCAAGATATGTCAGTGACCTGCATCTTGTCACTTCAAATTTGGGTTTATCTCATTAGCTTCTTGTTTTATTGAGGGATCTTTCCCATCTTTCTCCCACACAGCTATTTGTACTTGTACTTAGATTTTGTAGATTGTAATTTATCCACTTTGGTTGTCTCCCTCATGTTATTTCTACATTGTTTTTGTGTAGTTATTTTTATATAGCTTAAAAGGTTCCCTTTCAGCATTATTCTATTAGAAATCCATGTTCTTTTAAGTATGACTGACCTACTTTGGCCACTTGTGGGCATTAATATAATTTTCTTTTCCTTCCTTTTCTTTCTAGATATCCCAAAAATTTATCCCCTACTATCATTTTGTGAACATTGATTGCAATTGAAGAGAGAAAGTAGAATCTTGAAACAAAATAAATGAAAATTATAACCATCAGTGCAATTATAATTGTGAAAGATAAATCCCATGTACAAAAGAACATTTGCATATAAAGTGCAAAGCAAAATTTGTAAATAAAAAAGACTCATAATAGCCTTTGAAATTTTCTTTACATTTGAAGAAATAAAGAAAATCATAAGTTTGGCATTTCAGATAATTAGGTTTTGTCTTTGAAATGGCCTTTCTTTTAAATAGAAAAGACATACCTAAAATAACTCACTTCATTTGCATGCCCCTTCTCTGATATAGAAAACACATACATAAAAATAATTGTTGCTTCGTTTGCATGGCCTTTCTTTTAAATAGAAAAGACATACCTAAATATAATTGTCGCTTCATTGGGATGACATTTTATAGGGTGTGTACAATCTCCAAAGACAAACTGAACCTCCCCAGAGTCTGAACTTTGTTCAATGCTCAATCTCTCAGACACATCTTCAACTGCTAGCGACTTATAGCCAAGCGCTTCCCATTTAGCAAGCTTTTTACCTTCTATTTTTCTTCTCTTCTCAGCTCTAGCTTCCTCTAATTCATCACGAAAGGATGCCCGATTTCTTCCTCTTGCATCATTACCCAACTGATTGTTCAATGGTACATCCTTTGCTTTGTCCATCCATGACTTGAATGCAACTTCATCAGCATTTTTATCATGGTGTGAATCTGTTTCAATATATATTTCTGAAGAAACGTCATTACCATCATAAAAGTAAATGGAGTCAATTCCTGTCCTTCCTCGAGAATCAATTTTAAACTTTTCATCAACCATGTTTGTAGAACCATGAAGCCGTGTGCCCAAAATCTTTTCGGCCATACTTTTCATCTCAGTATAGTTAGTTTCATTTGAGTTCTGTTCTACATCTTCTGAAGGATCAAATTTGTTCAGGCCATAAATTATCATGGACCTTAAATCATTGCTTGATGAATCTTCAGTTCCATATTCTCCCAGATCAGAATCATCAGGACCAATAACATTGCAAGTAAGTTGTAATTTTCTTTTTGCCCTGCACATTATGACCTGCCACAAGCCTGTATCAGTTTGTCTATATGCTTAGTCCAAATCACAAAAACCATAAAATCATTGGATCTTTCCAACTTTGGAGACAATGGACGAGCTGGCTTTGTTAGAATCTACAAATACAAGTACCTCCTCAACTGTGTTTTCTGTCACAATACTTATTGCCAAGACATGATGCAGCTGACCTATGCGATGAGCACGCTGCAATGCTTGCTTGTCAACCTGTGGATTCCAGTCCTGCTCATAAAAGATCACCTGCAATAAACAGTCACAACTTGACAACTAATTAAAATTTAAATCACAACACAGACACCATAAAGAAATAGAGCTATTAAACAAAAAAAACTTCAACTTAAAATTGACTGCAGTAAATCGCATAAGCAAATTGGTGCAGTTAGAACACTCCACATAACTACAACATTATGCATACTCCAAAGTAAATGATAGTTTATTTTCAGTCATAGAACAGATTCTGACATGAGAATCTACCAGTGTTCCCATTAAACATATATAGAATATCCACCTGGACATATTTTCCTCAAAAATATGGTGCTTAGAATCCTTCATTTTAAGTCAGTTAAGTCAAATTTTGTGATCTATAAACTCTACTTTGGATTTTAGAAACCAATTAAATTATTCATTACTCTCCTACTTGCTATGCAAATAAAAATTTTGGATTATTAAGAGCAGGAATTGTTGAGCTTTGAGCATAAATAAACATGAAACAACCCACAACATGTGACTTTATCTTGAAAAACATTCAATGTGGAGAAAAAACCAATTTTGGTAGTCGCAATGTGCCTTGCTACATTCCTTATTACTTTGGAAATTATCACAACAATTAGGCAACCTTATCATCTACTTTTGCTTATTTCTCGCATAAGAACAAAACATACAATAATTCACAACTTCTCCAACTATCAAAGATTAGAATACTCCCATACAAGCCTTATTTATAGATTTTCCAATCCACAATTGAGTTTTCCAAAGCCCTAGGTGAAGATCAACAATTAATAGATGTTGAACCAACACCTGTACAATTCAAAATTTTAGTTTGATGTTGATATGGTTGTGGGCACCATTGCACCTGCGTTGTCATCTAGACACCAACGCACTTGTGTTGTCATCTATGCCTAGTGCAGTCTGTAGTACTTTCAAACACTTGTCCTTGTGTATGAAACTTGTTCTCTATTCCTATTTTCATGTGTTCTAGATCCTTTTGGATCATTATGGTGTGATTACTTTCATATGGTGCTCATGCTAGAAGTCCGGCAGCACATGAGGGTTTACATGGTTCGGGTTCAAATCATCAAAATGGCTGCATGAATGCTTGTGGCAACTCTAGTGCCATGACCCCACACAAGAGGTGGAGAACTATATTGGGGGTAATCAATGCAAATCTAGCTAACCATGCACCAGGGGTTGCACAAGTTACCAATCAAAGTCTAGAGGCATTCCAACTTCCACCTCCAAGACAACTTTTACTAATTAAATTTGTAGGATAAAATTAGCAATAATTGTAGTTTTAGTAATAGTAGCTACAGAAAAATGACTATCAATATCAATGTGATTGAAAATACCACTTGCTACGAAGAGAGGGGTTGCATATCAAAGATCTATATGTGTGCTCTTAGATGTGTAGTTTATACCCCAATGTAAACAAATAAGAAGGGTAGGACCAACGCAATGGATTATTGTGAAGTATGGTAAAAAATCTTCTATATAAATCAGAAGATATACACATATCCATTCATCACATTCATGTATTTTCCAACATAAACCATCATACAATCATTATATATATTTTTTGTACATTGACATCAATACTTCAATACATGCTCATCTAATACTCATAACCTTCTTATACACCATCTATCTCATCTACTTTAGTCTCTTATGTATGCCTTATCCACTCATATATTCATATCCTTATTCCTATCCCTCTTTGTTCTCTCTCATATATATCTATCTCATACATGTGGTGCATTGTAATGTCCCCTTCTCAGTCCTAGCCAATTATGTGACCGCTAGCCTATTTCCAAAGACTTGTAGGATACTTGTAATGTCCCCATTTTGGCCATATACTCTTAATTTGGATTTAGCCTATTTCTGAGAATCCGTAGGCTACTCAGTTGTGCAAAATTAGGGTTTCCTCTTTTAGATACTGCTCAATTGGCGTTCAGAGGATGTTGTGCAAACTTACTATTTATAGCAGTTGTTATTTTTAGCAAGTCTATCTTTTGGCAGTATCTGTCTAGCAGCAGTTCAATCCTTTGCAGGTCAGTGTTCAATTTGGCTATCTGTTGTTTTGATGTGAACTTACTATTTATAGCAGTTGGCTATTTTTAGTAAGTCTAATTTTGGCAGTGGCATCATAGCAGTTCAGCTCAAGTCATCTTGCTATCCATCATTTTTAGTATTGGCATTGGTTTTGGTTATCTCCATGGACTGAGTTTTTATACTTAGTCAAATTCCATGTTTCTCAGTTGTACCCCATGCCTAGGAGTAATAACTTCATGTTGTTTTAAAGAGGGGCCATTAAGGGGGTCAATTGTGCATTTAATGATTTATTAAATGCTTTATTGTTGCAAAGTGAAGTTGGACACCTAAAGGAGGTTGAGTAATATTTCATTATTTTAAAAAGTAAAATGCAAAAAGGTGGCGTCCCTTTTGGAAGTTGAAGTGATTCAACTTCTCGGAATTTGAAGAGTCTCTTGTTGCTTCATTTGCCAATTGAAACTTATATATTGCTGCTATTTGAAGAGCTGGTTGTCTTTGGAAAATATTGTAAAGCTATGCTGCTGAATTGATTTCAGAACCCGGCTAAAGGGGAGCTTAGTATTTCTACACCATTCTTCGGGCCTGAAACTATGGTTCCCTAGATGGTCAATTGGGAGTGTGCTTCATTCAGAAGTGCATATTGAGCTTTATTGTTAAGTTTTGGTGAGATTTTTCCAGATTTGAGCTTGCTGGTTATTATACAGCTGAAGTAGATTTTTGTGTGCAGCTCTTTGTGTGATTTTTATTTGGTTGTGGGTATTTGGCTAATCAATTTCTATGCTTGTGGCGACTCTTTGGGTGAAGTATCATATTTTATCATCAAGTCTCCAATTTTTAAGAGAGGTTGCCCTCTTCCTAGGGCCATACCATCTCCATAGCTGCATTGGAATTCAAGCTTTTCATTTGTTGCTGCTTTGTATTGCTTAATTCATGTTATTTGGTTGCCTTGCATTTAGGAGGCATTGTGTTTCAGTTCTAGAGAGTATTGTGGGAGTTTGTGAGAGAATTAAGCATATTGGTGGTTGTAATGCTTGCTGGTCTGTATTTTGGTTCACTGGAAATTTATATCAGACTTAGCACTTTCCAAGTTATGCTATATTTCATGGGTGTTTAAGCTTCTAGTTCATGTGCACTCAATTTGGAAGTGATTGGAACATTTTGGACGAAGATAGAAGCAAATTGGTGAAAATATTCTTGCTGGTCTGAACTAGAGTTTGTTGGAAGTGTATATCAGACTTATTTCTTTCCATTTCGTGCAATCTCTCTTTGGCATCTATGCTGCTAACTTAATGTGCAGTCCTTTTGAAGGAGATAGAAGCTCTTTGGGTGAAGATATAACAAATTTAATGATGATCAGTTGTTGTTTCATTGAAGTTAGGTGAAGATTTGTGGGAGTTATTAACATTTGGAAGTTTGCATAGTTGTTGGTTGAGAATCACAGTTTGCTGGTTTAAAAATCAGACCTGGTATGGTCTTCCCCTTGCTATATTCCTCTGGCTTTTCAATTCATCATTGTAATAAGAAATATAGTAAAGTTATTGCAACTGTTTTGGAGCAGATTTCTAATGATATTCATTGTAATAAGATCATTGTAAATGCTGGTAACAGTAGTACTGTCCAGTCATTCTTATTTCAGCATTTATTGTGTTTCAATTACAACATTGTAACCCCTGAATGGTTTACCGCCAGTGTGGAAAAGAACTTGTTAATCTATCTTTTGTACCCACTGAAAAGTGGTGAATCCCCACTCTAAGTGGCCGCCCGCTGCAGCGGATGAATTAGTTTTGTAATGTTATGTTTTCCCCCCACTGTTCAAGTGGTAGCGTGGAAATTCTCATGGCTGGTTCACCACCTACTTTTCATTTCCAACTTTGTATTTCAAGTTCAGATTATTGCTTTGTTTTCTCTGTCATATGACAACACCTCTCCTTTCTTGGGATTGAGTGTGCATTCTTGGCGTTGAGATCTTTTAAAATTGGATATCTTTTGGGATCTAACGCTAACATTTGGCGTAGTGCTGGTTTGTGTTGTGAAAATCCAAGAAAAAATTAAGGGGCATATTTCAATACTCGAAGGCAATTTTAGGGTTTCCATGTTTCTTGGAGGTTTCATGTTAGTTTTTCAAGAGTTCCTTGCAAGAGTTGCCAATATGCTTTCTAGGTCTTTCTGGGTTTTCTTAGAACCTTGGTGGGCAATCACTACTATTTTTAGCAGTGTCTATTTTTAGACTTACTATTTTTAGTAAGTCACGACGACTACCCAAAATGTGCTCATTTTGAGATTGGAGTTACTATTTTTAGTAAATGCTATTTCTAGAAGTGAGTTTTGGCAATAGTTCGACACTGGATTACTATTTTTGGTAGTATGGCAGTGCAGTGTTTGGCATCTTGATATTTTGAGTGGTTGCTTCTCCAACATTCTTGGAGTTCAAAAATAAAAGGTTGGCAAACTTAAGTTGTTTATATTTTCATGTTGCTTTTTGGCCCCTAGGTCTAGAGAGTGCAACTTAAGTTGTTCTTAAAAAGGGGACTCATGTGTTGGACGCCTATCTTGGAGACTTATGCATTTTAAAGGTTAAATTTGTGCCAAACAAAAGTGGATGCCAAGGTTTGAAGGTTAAGTGATTTTTATTGAATATTATATTGCTCCAAAGGCCACATCCTTTTTTGGAGGGGAAAGCTTTTCAAACTTTTGGGTCTTGGAGCCTATTTATATGCCCTCTCTTGCTCTCATTTGACTATGCTATCTTGATATAACAAAGTGCTGCCGAAATGCAAAATGAATTATTGGGGCTTTGAGGACGAAATTCCTCCAAGCTAACTTCAATTTCGAGGCTGTCCAGATTTATTGGTGGTGGCTTGATACTTGGTTTTGGACACCTAGGCCTGCTCTTTCATTTGCCAGTGGTTTGAGGAGTTTTTGATGAGTTTGGGGGAAGTTATGAGTGTTTGTAGGATGCTGATTGGTGTTTCATGTCTGCTGTTAATGCATATCAGACTGCTGCACCAGTCAAATCAGACCTGATATACTCTTGTCCTTTCATGTTTTATGATGCCTAGCTGATCTTATGTTGCAGGGATTGATCATTGATGTATTGGGCTATCATATTGACTAGTTCATTTCATATTATCTTGTATCAAACTCTCATTGTAATGCTGAATTGGTAGTACCAATCAGCTCTTTGCTTTCAAGTTATTTTGAATACTTATCCCACTGAATAAGTAGTTGCTCCCGCTAAAAAGTGTTTGAGCCCTTTGCTTTATGTACTTCTCACTCTTGCTGAATAAGTGGTCAAGCCCTTTGCTTTATGTACTTCTCACTCCCGTTGAATAAGTGGTCAAGTTTTCTATATTTCCTTTCTTGTTCCCCACTGAAAAGCAGAAGTGGTTGGCTTGCCGCCAAGTGCATTTCCTTTCTTGTATTTCCCATTGAACAAGCGGATGTTTACTTCCCAACATTTGTTATTATCACTCTCCCTACTAAAGAAGTGGTAGCTTAGAGCAGTTCAATATTGTGCACCAATCACTGTATGCTCTCACCTTTCCCACCTCGGGATCTGGGTGATCAGAAAGTGGAAACTGTTATTTTAGTTAGCTTGTTACTTTCATTATTGCAAGATCCCCTTTCCACCATATGCTCTCACCTTGCCCACTCTGGGATTTGGGTGATCAAAAAGTGAAGGGTTGTTATTTAGTGGTTTGTCTTGCTTTCATCTAATGCTAACAGATGAAAAATTTGTGAAAAAATTAGGGGTGGTTATTACATGCATATTCACTACTTCTCAAGTGTGCCAACTGCAAGTTCACTACTTCTCTCAATCTTTTTATTTGTGACCTCAACTTATCTCTTTGGTCCTAGAAGTGTTATTATTGATCGTGTAGATTTTCTATTTGTACTTTGGTGCTACCATCCAAATCCTTCATGGCATCATATGTGCTAGACACTTGTGTTATTTGATTTTCAATGTTCTCCATCTAAGTTCTAGTGCCTTTGTGGATGTTGGCCAACTTAAGCAAAATTGTTAAAGTATTGACATTGTTGCAAATACCTTGCATTTTATCTTCTCATGGATGCCCACAAAGGCCCATTTTCCAATTCCTCCCCTCCAAGTTTTGTGTGTTCTAGAATATCATCTCAAACCACGAGGATTCAGATTTATGTCTTTCTAACTTTGGCTGAGTTGTACTTATTTCTATGGATGTTGGGGACTGTTGATGCGTGTTTTGTGACACACCAAACACCAGAATAAAAAGAATGCCCAAAGGCAGCTCTATCCTCTCTTGAAAAATTACCTCTTATGCTAAGATTGCCAAAAAGGTCATACGGTAATTCCAATGTTCCGTTTTGGGGGATGGACAAGCTCAATGGATGATGTGATATGCTGGTTTCACAAAGGGACCCGTGGATAGTAGATTATTCGAAGTAGGAATTAGAACTGATTTGACATTAAATGCTCTTATGTTTTTGGGATTTTCGGTTTGGAATAAAACAAAAGGAAAAGGGGATGAGGGTGAAGTAACTAGACTTATGCAAAACTACTCCTACGAACTTAAGAGACAAATGCTGGATAGTGAAATTTAAACCAATCTTTGCTTCGCCAAGCACGGTACTACAACTAGACAAAGACGGTGCAATCTTCAATGGGTTTACAAAAGATATCCTATTACACAATACCACCATCAATTCGATCAATGCATATAGGTAATAGAATTCAAGTCAAGCAATTTCAATGTTCAGACTAACCTTACACATCAAATTGAAAATCATTCAATTGAAAAAGGTATGAACTAATTCCACTATTTCCAACACTATCAATCTTTCATTCATCTAAAATACTTGAAAACAAATTTACTCTATTGAAGAAGTCAATGAAACCATGCGGGCTCATAAAAATAACAAATGCTCAACTCTGAATCCACTTATTATTTAAACAGCAATAGTTGCAACAATTTCATAAGTCTCTCCCTGAATAAATGAAATGAGTGGGGTTTATATAGGCACCCCAATTACAAAGCAACGGCCAAGATTAAATTTGAGATCAATGGCCAAGATTAAATTTGATAAACCCTAACCCTAAAAGCATAACCAACTCAAAGGACACATGGCGCAAGCAGAACAAGCCACTTGGAGTATGGAAAATGATGACACCTTGCAAATCACTCGAGCAAGTGGGAATCCAGAATGCAATTCCCTTTGGATCGCTCCCTAGCTGCAAATGCAAGAAATTTAGCTAACACAGAATCAAGTTCCTCCATTGAGATACTTGGCACAGAATCCAGTTGCACTCCGATCACGTCCAAGGTTTCCAGGCATCGAGTGAAAGTACTTTCCCATCTATCCTCCTGCTTCTGAAAGTTATCCATGAAGGTCAAAAGGGAAGACATATTATCAAGCTGATTCTCTGTAATAACCTGCACTTCCTTGAAGTAAATGTTCATCACGCTTTTCTTAGTCCTTCTAAATCTAAGCCATTTGCATCATGATGCTCCTGTCCTGTCAATCCTTCAAGAGAAGTGAGGATTTTGAACTGAATTTTCTCAACTGCGCTCCGTATAGCAGCACATTCTTCCTTTCATTCCGTCATATGTCTTCTTTTTAGCCAATAAGGAATGATACCACCTGCTGAAATCATATGAGGCTCCTTCTTCGATAACACCTTCCTGGATCAATATTTGCAAGGAAACTTCCTTTAGAACCCTCAAACGAGGTATCACTTTGTCCTGTACGTACTGGAAATCTTCCCAATTGTCCTCAACTTGACTAACTTCAGTTATAAGCAAGGCAGATCTGTCATAAGTTTGGGCGCACTTCTCTAAGAATTGCTCCATCTGTTTTGAAATATTGGTCACCCAACTCTTGGTTGCTTGACTCGTGATCCTCATAGCTTCAAGAACATCAACGGATTCCGGAGTAAGAGATGACGGTGGAATAAAAGCTTCACCTTCTTGGCGCAAAGGAGCTGTTAGCTGCTGAATGAACTCTATCAGCTTTAGATTTTCCAACTCTAGCCTTTCTTTCTTCTCCTCTGTTTTGTCGAACTTCTCCTTGATGGCTTTGGAAGTGTCTGCCAACTCATGGAAATCCTGATCTATCGTGGTTGGCCCAATGTCCAACGTTGTAACCTCGTAATCCATAGGAGTAATCTGATCTCTTGGCTTATCAATTTTCGGGACTGCCACCTGTAAGATCCTGGATCCTGCATCATTCCTGGTAATCTGAGAATACTTCTTAGGCTTCTTTGGCGTTTTAGCTTTGCCAATCCTCTCTAGGAAGTCTTGCATGCTTTCAACTGGTTGAACTTCATCCAGTGGTCTGGACTTTTTCATCAAACTTTCGGTCAACCAATCTGGGATAGTGGATAATTCCATCCCATCTTCTAACTGAACATCATCATTAATTCCTTTTAGAGCAGAAATTACCTCATCTCCTAGCTCTTCATTGTTCTCAAGGATCTCAGTATCTCCTGCGCCTTCAATCATCAACATATCATCCCCTTCCGAATACTCAGTGAGGGTTTGTTCTTGGAGAGAATCCAACTGTTCTAACTCTTGAAACTGGATTTCTTGCTCATAGCTCGGCTCGATATCAACAATGGATACCTTTTCAATTACTCCAACTGACAAAGTTCTTGATGATGATGGATTTTCAGTCACTTTTTGTTTCTTACTCTCCAATTCTCCGCCAGCTGATTCTTTTTCCTCTGCATGAAGGTTTTCACTCACCACCTTCCTCTTGCTAGGATATGAAAGTTCATCAAGACTTTCGCCAATTGCTTCCTCCTGACTTTCCTTATTGCTCAATGTGGCATAGGTAAGAAAAATTCCATCTTTTCTCAATTTGCTGATTTGATTGTCTACCCATTCCCTTGAGTATGCAATAATGTCCTTCATCAATGTGTTCAAATCGGTCAACTCAGGTTGTGTCCAATTAGGCAATAGGATAGGCTTATCTTTTTCTTGTTCAAATTGAGGATGAATGTAGTCCCCGTTGTCTTTTACTTGATCAGGTATAGGGAACAAGTCAAACCTTTTTACAAATTTAACTGGAATTTTGGACCAAGTCTTCTTCCTGACTCCATACTCGTCCACCAAGTTAGACCAATAATCTTCGATCTGCATAACATGAAGGGACTTCTTCCCGTGAACTCTCAGGTATGGATCATAATCGGACCTTGGATTATAAGTGCTGAATTTATAAAATTGCAACTCTACCCTTGCTGTTTTGGCTGATTGTAATGAGGGGCAGACTTCTAGCATTTTCCCAATTGCAACCGGAAAATCCACTCCTTGCTTGTTCTTTTTCGCCTGAATGGAGTCTACACATGCCAGTTGCCTTGCAACTTCAAGCATAACAATTTTGTTGTTGGATACCGAGGAAGTCTATACGGAGCATCCGAGAATCCATGAACTCTTATATATGTGAAGGTCGGAAACTGGATAAACCAGGATCCAAACTTGTCAAGCATCACCATAGCTTCTTTAGATAGCCTCCTTTGAACTGTTCCTTGAAGCACTCGCGTGATATACATAAGGAAGGCGTCATTAGTTATCTTGAAATTGTCCCTGTAATGTAACTGGAGCTGCGGGTAACAATCATATGCTTTGAGTTGATCTTTCCGAAGTCCAACTTCGCCTTTACAAATCAGTCCTCTATACTTGGTGAACGTGCCAAGATATAAACCACATAAGAACTCATATAGAAGGTTTTGGTCTTCTCTAGGTTTCTCAACTGGAAATCGATATTATCACTTATTAACTTCGCCCAATTTATAGCCTCCATTCCCAATACGATCTCCTCCACATACGAAAACATCCATACTTCGAAGAAAGCTCCTTGAGAAGTTCCCATAACCCTGTTCAGCATATGAATCATATCACTGTATTCTATTTTAAAATCCGTGCAAATTAATCTCTTTGGCAACTTGGAGCGATGTCTTTTGGGTTCCTTGATCCAGTTAGAATTGACTATGTCCATACAGGATTCCTTGGCTTGATCGAACATGGCCTGTGATTCCTGTTGAGTCCTGTTCAACATTTTTCGACGATGGGGAATACCAAATACTTCCCTGACTGAATCCTCTGTAAAGTATGCTAAGGTGATCCCATTGGGTGTTTTTATGGATCTTGTTTGAGGATTGTACCTTCTGGCACACTCAACCATTAACTCACTGCACTGAACTGCAGGTGGAAATCCTGCTGCTTGATGAAGTCCAGACTTAACAATATTTGTGGCAATAGGCGTAGGCATTTCGTTCTGAGTGCCAAACATCCTTCTCTTGTGTTGAATTGCATTAAACTGTTCAAAGTTTGTATCTGCCACTTTCTTCCACTTCGAGGATAACTGGGATTCTGGATAAAATTCTTTGAGGACTTCCTTTACTTGAGCTTTCCTGACTCCACCTCCCACGTTCTTTGGAGAAGACATTGTGCCTGTAAGAAGCTCGAAGTTAGAAAATTTTAATAAATTTGTAAAAAGGCGATTTCTTGGCTGGAGAAAAATTAAAAATTAATTTAAAAATCCAGAACTTGATTAAAGGCTGTGTAAAGAATAAATTCTTAATGAAAATTGATCCGCCTTTATTATCTTTAAAGAGCATTCATGGAAATTTAAATAATTTTCTGGATTTTTTAAGACTTTTACTGAAGTTTTCTCCAATTTCAATGAAAAAATCCTATTCCCTTTCAAAATCGCCAATGATAACCTTGCAGTTGCTTGAAAAAAAATCTGAAATGGAAGAGGAAAATCGAACTCTTATGTTCTGGAACAAAAAAAATCCTGCTTGCAGCTGAAAAAGACGTCTTTCTCTTGAGAGAGGTTTTGCCTGAGAGAAATTCGACTTTGCAAATAATAAAAATAAGCTCACAAGATCATCTTTTATAATAAAACCTTTCCAAATTGGCTCAAGTCGACTTCTTCTTCTTATTGGGTGTTTTTTGCTTTAAAAACGAAAAAGCAATCTTATCGTGATCTTTGACTTTTCAAACAAGGCGTCCCTTTTAGCTTGATAACTAAGTTTCAAATAAAACTTAAGTTATTTCTTTTATTTTTTCCTTTAGAAAAATTTGACCCTCAAGTGGACTTTTTGACTTTTCAATTGGAATTTTCACTTACCAAAGTGACTTTGCCTTAGAAAATTTTCGATTCTTCTTGAAAAAATTCGACCACCAACTGGAATTTCGAACTCTCCAACTGGATTTCCTTGTAGAAGGCGAATTTTCTCAAATAGATTTCAAGATTTCTCTTTGATCAATGGATTTCCAAATTGGATTTTTCGAAGATTCAACTGGATTTTTTAAATGGCGCACCTCTTCCAGACTTAGGCGAATTTTATCATGATTTGCTTGCTTTTTATTTGATTTTTCAATGATTTTCTCTCAAAGGCGCGATTACATTAAGACGTTTTTGCTTACTTTATGCTTTTTCGCACCGCCGTAACCGCTTTGCTTTTGCATGCGCTTTTCTCATGATTTTTTCGATTTTCAAGACCTCTGCCTGATTTTTGCTTGCTTTTTAGTTCCAAAAATGGAAACTTTTCGGAGCTCAACTGCCGGTGACGCCTGGCACTTTCTAAAATAGAAACTTTACTAAAAATAGAAAAACTAAGAAAACAACTTTCTAAAATAGTAAATTCAAATTGGTCAAATGCCGAAAAGCGGCAAAAAGCAAAAAGCGGAATCCTAAAATTAGGAAGTCGCGGTGGCAGGCGTCCCTCTCTGGCGCTACGTTTACGTTCGTTCAGACTCAAACTCCCAACTTGGCTCCGGATGATGACTTCGGACTTTGATAATAAATTCCGGATAAGCCGAAACTATGAAATTGCTGCTGAAGCTAAACCTAAGGTAAACCGGTGAAGGTCCCCATTTGCAATGGGGCGTCGTCAGAAAAGATACTATGAGGGACTTAGAGACGTACTGCATTGTTGGTGGCTTTAATTTGAACCGCCGTTTTGCACCGAGTCTCAAATTTTTTGCTTTTCTTACTTTCCTCTAATTTTTTTCCTCACCGCCATAACGATACTTCTTCCGCTATTCATCATAAGTTTCAAACCTCCCTACCTTTGGATCCTTCAATAATGTGAGTAATGCCTATATGTTAGCTTCTACTAATTCATCTATTATCTCATAGGGCAATCTAGGTACCCATTGTTTTTGTGGTTCCATTGCTTATATGTAGACTAAATCAGTATCTACCAGAAAGGTAATGTCTTTCAGGTACTATTGAACTATTGCCAAGGTAATGCAATCACTATTTTAAACCAGTTGTTTGCACATTCTAATCTTTCTAAGTTCCCACATAGTTGTTCTTGCAGCACCTCGACCAAATCGAGCTCCTTATTAATAATCATTTCCTACGTAGTGAGTATGGCAGTACCCCTTCGCTGAACTCTCCCTATTAGTGTAGTAAATACTGTCCGCTATACCTATTGTTGCGCAGCACACAACAAGGTTTTTCATGTCTTCTGATGTTGGATTCCTACCATGTGAAGTTGTGCCAATCAAGTCAGTAACTTGTTTTGTTTTTACTTTTTCTTTTGACAGGAGTTTTCCTCTATCACACAATCCCATTACTACTTTTATGGCTTGCTTGGTGATCCTATAGCATTGATATAGCTACATGAAGTTGATGTGCTCCTACTTAAGACCAACCTTACCCATTTTGGCTACTTACAAAAATTTGAGAAGTTGGCCAATGTATCCAACTTTAATTCTTTGACCCTTGGATATTATGGTGGATATTTTGCTTCCCTTCTTTTCCCATTGGTTTGCAGCAGTAGTCGTCTAGTACTTTCAAACTTGTCATGATCAATTTATGTTAAGGGTGCATGCATACACTTCCTTAGATCCTCTACCTACAACACATGTTGGGACATCCGAATAAGCCCTATCTTCATCCACTTCTATTGCATTCCATGGATATTTCTTATACTTGGTCGAAGGTTCTACTCAACACCAATGAGAATTGACTCTACTATTTTCTTCATTAGGGTTTTCTCTTGTTTATAATTTTCTCATCTTCCCTTCCAATCATATTGTGATATTACCTTAGTCTTGCTTCTTCACTAGCTCCAAAACCTTTTCCCTAATTTGCTAGCTCTTTTGTCTTCTCATGCTACTCTCTCTTCTTCACACTTCTTTTCAAAATGACTTACAACTCTTGTTCACTCCTTTGGCTTAGCTCAAATCTTACTTGCAATCATAGTGCTCAGAAAAGCATCAAAACACATCAAAGAGGCCAAAAAAGTATCAAGATTCAAAACACTTCATATGCGATCAGATTCATAATGACATCTCAGGACACAACATCTACCACCACATACTCTAGTACCTCTCCTCATATGAACAAAGGAGAGCTATAACTTCTATAACATCAAGTTCTACTTTATGACAAAGCAAAACAGCTCTTCCATGGATGCATGCAAAGATGATGTTTGAAGTAATTGATGCCTTTAATCTTGATCCCACAATAATTGCACTACTTGTCATGCTTCAAAACAACTGAATTTGAAACCCTAGCATTAATAAAAAATTAAAGATTATAATATTTAAATCCTAGCTGCTAAATAATGTCGAGGGGATTTTAAAAGAGAAAATAACAAAACCCTATAATGAGAGGGAAAAACAAAACAAAATCTGAAGTTAAAAAACACAGCAGGGACATTTTTAGTTTACACGCCTTGCAAATGCTGCCAAAAAACTTTTTTGTCATCAAATCAATCAAAGATCATACAAAATCTGTTGAAATCAATTCTAAATGCACTAAATGTTATCAATGTGACAAGGAGTGAGAGGTGGACAAAGAAATTGTGAAAAATGAAGTATTTGGATGCTTTATTAGCCATGGACTCTTTTTATGTGATGCCAATCGAGTTTTTGGCTCATATTTGTGAGTTTTGGCAAGTTAACTTAACAGTTATTCACCAATAACTTGCAGGCAGTTTAACTTGTTAGTAACTTGCCCGGAGTTTTGTCTTGCAAGCCTTCAAGTTTTTTGGCAATTTATTAAACAATGGATGATTACCATGCATGCCCCGGCCAAAACTGATGTTAAAGAACAATTAAATGTGAACATTAATATGAATTAAACTTCAGTTACAATTCAATTAGTAACATGTCACCAAGTCATCATATTCATGAGATTGTTGATAAGTGACAATGATAAAACTCAAACAAGCTTCAAGAATGCAAAATAAATAATATTTTTTGTTATAGCATGTATAAATTAGATATCAGCAATGCCTTCCATTTTGTACTTCACTAATTTAAAGAAAAAAATAATTTAGATATTTAAAGAAAATTATCAATGATTGCATGATAGATTTTGACTTAAAAAGAGTTCAAAAAAATAGGTTCGTATCATAATTTACAAAGTATAATGTCCCCTTCTTAGATAAACCTAAATCTTGCCCTAGAATCACAAGTGTAATGTAGTTAGGGTTATATCTTACCAATTAAATGCCTTAAGCAAGAAAAATCTTGGTTTAGGTCCTGCAATCATGTTAGATAATATTCATATGATCAAACATAAAAAATAAATATCTCATCTATTTAAACCATGTACATACATAACTATTTAGAATAATATAGATCACACAATGTCCATAATGCACATTGGAAGTTGGATCATACTGGAACTTGGATGAGGAGCATGATAAGTTTGCCTGAAGCTATCCATACCAAGCCCAAGAGCAGATATACCATCCCTCTTGGCCCTCAAGTGGCAGACACTTGAGTCATCCAACATGGGGTGGTGTACTTGGCAGGCAACTTGTATCTCCATTCCCTATCCTCGCAGTCTTATCCATCCCTCTTACAATCAACACGAATTTAAGATTATTATCCACTCTAATAATCAACCATTGGGAAGTTCAGAAATGAAACTGCAATAGGATGCCTGGAGCATTTCTTCTTTCTAAGCCCAAGGTCAGATGGGCAACCCTCTTGGCCCACAAATGGCAAAAACGTCAGTCATCCATTATGGGTGGTCTACTTAGCATGAAACCTTGTAACTGCTATCCCCCTTGTACTTCCGTCTATCCTTCCCACGATTGATTGTAGAGGAATAAGTAACTTAAGGTTGAACCAGTAATTTAATTAGAATTGCAGTTCTTATTAGGTTGCACATAAAATGCTTGAAATTCATATATTCAAAATATATACATTTAATTGCATACCACAATATCTATGAAAATATATGATTGCTATCACCGTGCAACATGCAGATGTAATAATTATTAATGCAGATGGTTAATTCTGATCGGCCTGCTGTAGTCTGCAGATATTTGCTTGAATGTAAAATATCTTCTGAAGATCGCTCGATCTGTTCTTAATATTCAGGAGATATTGGTTAGTGTAAATCAAACAAATAAGAATCTAATATTCATATAAAAGACCATCATTACTTATAAGGCATCATTATTGTCTAATCATATATGATACATATATATATAAATATATTCCATATAAATATTATATGTAATTATTTCTAATAATCATCTTTGCCTGAATGTATATATATGTATTCATATATTGATAATTATATTAAACTTTCCCTCAATATCTTCTTGCCAACAATATTTAATCCAATGGATTTATTCCTCTCTTCCAATCTGCTGCACTATTCAGATTTTCAATTCCTCTTTCCTGAATGCAGATATATTTCTGAATATGATTCCATGATGATTCCATGCTCCTTCATATGCTTTCACCAAATGAATCCCTTAAATATCTTCCATTTCTTGAGAGTCACACCTCTTCATTGTTAATGCCTTTTTCTGAAGAGTTACAACCATTCTCTTAATCGCTGATCTGAAACCTCCAATGTTAAATTAATATTCTGTTGCTTTTCCACATTTAACACCACTTAATTAATTTATGAATCTATTCTAAAGATGAATTGCTATCATAGTTATTACTATTACTATCTTTAATATGGAACCGCTACCACATCAATTGCTCCTTCTTTAAACTTACTGCCTTTAATCTAATTCATTTAATTTCCTGCCCTTCTTAATTAATTGTTGCTTTAACAGAATGAGTCGCTCCCTTATCTTAGCCTTAAACTCAACATCTCCCATTTAAATACTTCGCTGTCTTCTATCTTGAGCGATTGAATACCTAAATGGTCAGCTTAGGATAAACTCCAACACTGCTAATGTAGTCGGCCAGCATCTATGGAGAGGCTCACCTATAGGTAAAATGATTTTATTCTTTCATCAATTTATTTTAACTCTTTTGTAATGTCCCCAATTTAGTCCTACGCTCTTCATTTGGATTTAGCCTATTTCGAACTCGTAGGCTAAGGAAGCTCGAATCGAGTTTCCAAACTTTTGGAGGACGTTTTCGTCTTTTTGAGCTTACACTTGGAAATGTTGAACTTGGATTGCGGATTCCTTCTGGGTTTTCTGAGAGCTTGCGTTGGTGGTTTCGGTTCGGCATTCTAAGCAATTACATGGATTTACTATTTTTAGTAAATTCTATTTTTAGCAGTTGACTTGTTGACTCCTAATCAGTAGGCTTCACTATGGCAGTCTGTTCAGACGGTATGGTTGAATTTGGCTTCTAATGCATTTCCATGGTGATATAAGATATTTTATATTATAATGTTATAATTTAACATTATAATTCCTTGTTCTAGCATCATGAATTAATATTGTCTTTAAAAGGGGGACATTGAAGGGTATTTTCACATGGAGGAAATATTTTAATATTTCTAAAAGCCAAATATTGCTCAAGGAGTTTGGACGCCAACTTTGGGTGAGCCAAATATTTTATTTAAAAAGTGAAATTTATCTTCTTAAGCAAGTACGCCATCCTGAGGGTGAAGACAAAAGACAAGTCAATGACCTAAAAGAATCTTTGAGGTGGCGCCCTTCTTGGAGGTTTCTAGAAAGCTCTTCTAAAGTTATAAATTGGAGCTCGGGGTCCTCATTTTGTTTATCTGATGAATTTGCAAAGTTATGCTGCCGGATTGGCTTTGGGATTGCTTCGAGGAATGAAGCCTCCTAGCTTGGCTCTTCTTCTTGCTTGAAAGACAGCAACTAGTTGAGAGGTTTAGTTGTAGTTGGTTTCCTTTCATTGTAGTTGGTTCTTCTCACATTCTGTAGTTGAGTTATTGTATTTTCTGTCAATTTTAGAGTTGCTGGTTTGTATGGCTGTAGGTTGTTTTTACTCACAACTCAAGAAACAGAAATAATATTGTTTTGGGTACTGTTCCAATCTATTTTCCTATGTAGGGCGACCATATGTGCAAGTTTCCAGAATTTTATTTGAAGTCTATGAATTATCTAAAGTAAATCGCCCTTGCTTGCAGGCAATTTCACTTTGTAAGTGCTTTGGAAGTCGTGCAAAATAAATAGGGGTCTTTGTGAGAAGTTTTTGTGATCCATCTTCATTGTCATCATCATTAGAATGTTTTGCAACTGATTTCAAGTTAAATGAGTGAGTATTGAGAGAGATATGATCAATTTAGTGTGATGATAGGTTGCTGGTTTACCTTTTAAAAGTGCAGATCTGTTTAAAACAGAATTTTCAGTTTGGTTTTGGAGTGAAGTAAAGGGTCTTAGCATTCTTGTTAAGCAAGGAGAATCCTCTTTATTGATGTACGCTGTATTGCTCTAATTCTATGCCCTTGGCAGGCGATTGCTCTTCATATTGTAAGCTGAACAGTAGTACTGTCAGCAGTTCTCTAATCTTGCTTATCATGTTTTGTAACGATTACTTTACATTCTGAAGTGCTTTGTAATTCTTTATATCTCCGCCCTATGGTAGCTCCATTCCCACTCCGGGTTTGAAAGCACATTCTGGGTGTTGAGTTTACTTTTAGCATTCTTGCTTATTTCCCTTAATAGCATTGTAATTCTTTGCACTCCGCCATATGGTCGCCTCCTCTCCATACTGGATTGGGTAGCACATGCTTGGTGTTGAGTTTGTTTTCAGTATTTGTAGCGTAGAAGATCCTCTGACCATATGTTCGTCCTTCGCGGACACATTCTTGGTTAGAGTTACCTTCAGTTGCATCTTTGTTTAAGGCACTAACGATCCTCTTGCCATATGATAGCCTCTCTCTTGTTGAGATTGAGTGCGCATTCTTGGCAATGAGTTATTTGTAATCTGCTGGTTTGAATTATCTAACCCTAACGGGTGCTCTCTGCATTGTTGTGTACTTGATAAAAATTGAAAAAAATTGGCTCGGTATATTTCATCTTTATACTGGTCAGCCCAGATTTAGTGATGCAATTTGCGGGGACATGACACAAAGAAAATTCAAATCTTGTGTTATTATAAAATAAAATCTAAAGAATTAAAAACATGAAATCCACTTGTCATGATAGTCATAAAGATTATTGATCCAATTTTGTTATAAATACATATCTAGTATTAAAACCAATAAGGTATTTCTTATCGAAGATTGTTGCTTCTAAAATTTAGAAACAGAAACATAACACAGATCAAAATCAAACAACTATCAACAATAAAATTGTACATATACTAACAGTATCGGCTGCTACGAGATTCAATCCAACACCACCAGCTCGAGTTGATATAAGGAACACAAATGCTTTGTTTGTATCATCATCTGGGTTCTCAATGCCACTGGCCTTTTGCACTCTTGATGATTTTCCACTAAAGCTCTGCACTGCTGCAAAGCGCTCCTCAGCTCTCACTGAACCATCAAGGCGCTCATAAGAATACCTCCGCAGCTCCAAGTAATCCTAGATAAATGGAAAGTTAGATATTCAAAAGCTGAAAGACCAAAAATATGTTACCCAATTGTAGATGCATAACTCACTTATTCCCATGTCATAAATTGTAGTAATAATAGCTTATAGATCATAAAACAGAGGAAATCTTGATTTCTGAGTCAAACTATTTTCATAAACAGCTCAGAATCCTTTGGTAAAAGGAGAATTGAACCTGAAGAATGTCTAGTGTTCGGGTCATTTGAGAAAAAATCAAAACACAGTGACCATCTGAATGCAGTTTCTGAAGTAGAGCATCCAGAATGAGGAGTTTCCCACTTGCCTGATTTTATAGATATACAAGACAGCATATTTTGAGTTTAAAAATCAAATTTCTGAGTAAACTGAGCAGCAATTAGTTATCAACATCTGTAAAAGAAATAGAGTATCACTATATCAATCAATTATTTCAGCAAGTCATTAATAATACCTGAACCAAGTGTTCACCTTCTTCAAATGGCTCTGGCTCTACACCACCAAAAAGGTAAGGATGGCTACATGCCTTCCGCAACTGTACCACCTATGTTATTATGAACCATAATAAACGTTAACAAATTTCAGCATACAGCTTGTAAAAGTTTATGAGTGACTAGCTATTTTTTTACTTCTCTTCTTGTTGTGTCCCCTTTCCAAGATAAAAATAATAATAATAATTTCATTTTCAAAAGCGGACAGTTAAATATTTTTTAAAAGGTGCCTTTAACATTTTATTTAAAATACAATTTAGAAAGGGAGCCTTGGATGAAATTTAGAAGCATTTGTAAATACTTAGAAGGAGAAATATAATAAATTAAACAATTAAAGACATTAGAGGGCCCAAGGCAAAGTGCCTAAAAGAGAAGTCAAAGCTCATTGTTGATGATCCTTGTCTATCTTCATCATTTTCAAATTTCAAATTTCAAGTTGCATGGTTTGACAAAAATCATTATCTCCATTGGGGCGGATTCTATGCAAGGATCACAATTGTGCTTCAGCTGGAGAACATTTAGATTTGCAAGCAAATTCCATATTGTTGTACCCCAAATTAGAAATTTTGCTACATTTAGGCATTTTGAAGAAATGGTCAAAAGTCTTGTTAATATTGTCAAAAAAAGGTCAAAATTAAGAATTTGCATGCCTTACATAAGGGTCAAAAACTCGAAATTTTCAAAATTCGACGATCTGGGTTTGCTCAGAGTGACCAAGTCTACAAAACCCAAATCTCAGTTTTTCAGCCCTAAATTCTAGGAAAATTTTTATTTTTAGAAACTTTCTAAAAATATAACTTTTTTCTAGGTTTTTTTGGGTTTCTTCTCAAATGGATGTTGGCAAAATTTTCTAAAAATAGAAAGTTTGGCCTCCAGGGTTCAAATTGATTTTGATTGGCTTAAAATACTTCCTCATCGTGCTAGTCTAGTCAAAATCATCAAAAGATTAGTTTTTCCCTAGTGGGTTTATTCTACTTTTTCAGAAGCTTTTTCAGGAGCTCTGAGGTCATTAATGGACGTCACTCAACTCCCAGGTGCCAGATTCAAAGTCTCAAGCACTGCTCAGATCAAGAAACTGTGACAAATGATCAAGGGACGGAGAATAGAGAATGGAAGTTGAAGGATCATGAAATTTCAGGCGCCCCTACCCAGTAAAGGCGCCTAGATGCTCATTCCTTAGAAAAATTTTCATCTCCAATAGTTGAAGCAATGGAAAGCACGTGGAACAAGGAGAAAGTTGAAAATTGCAAAATAAAAACTAACACTGCCAAGCATGGGTGCCCCAAGAGGAGATAGGCACCCAGTGTTTCAGGAGATCAGATGATGAAATTAGCGTTTTCCCATCCCAGACAATGTTGCTTGGAATCTTCTTACCTCACAATGAATCCATTGGCACAATCATCAGATCAATCATTTATCCAGAATTCAAATCAAACAGAGAAGTCTCAAAAGAGAAGCAAAGTGCAAATCATGAAATTATCAGAAAATATTCTAAGTTTGGAATTTTGGGTGCCCTAAGAGGAGATAGGTGCCTAGGGTTTTGAAGGTTCAAATCCAACAATTAGGGTTTTCCAAACTAGTCAATCTCTTAAAAAATTTGCCAGCTTCACAGTGGATATCTAAGCTTGGTCATCGGACTCGTCAACTGCAGGCAAATTCAGATCAAACAAAGGACTCAACATGAGGTTTCAAGTTTTAACACTGAAAAAGAGCCCAAAAATAGCTAAGGCTGGAGAACTTGGGTGCCACAAGAAGAGATAGGTGCCCAAGCTTTTGGGTCATCAAATGGATGAATTTGTAGTAGCACCCTCCAAAATGTTTTCTTCAATTTTGAAGCAGCTCTCCAACGCAATCATTAGCATGCTCATCGATGTTGGCAGTCACCAGATATCATAGACTGATCGAAGGCGAAAACATGAGCAAAATTGAAAAAGTCAAAATAAGGTTGAAAACACAGTGAAAATAATCTAAACTCTGGCAATAATGGGTGCCCCAGCTAGCCAAGGGCGCCCAAGGATTTGAAGCCCTAAATCAACTATTTAGGAGATATAGCTCCCAAACGACCCCCCGTAGAATTCAACAAGCTAAGTGGCAGAACAATCAACTAGTCAATCGGGTCAATCTAACTCTCGGAATCATAAAATCATTAGAAGAATAGAAGACTGTTAAAACTTCAAGAGCATAAATATGGCGAACACTGGTGATGTTGGTTTCCCCAGGTAGCCAGGGGCGCCCATGATTTTGAGGGGTCAAATGAAGTTTTTATCAGAAGCAGCCTCCAAGACAGCTTCGTTAGATTCATCCAGGCTCTACAATGGATCATTCTACCAGATCACAAGATTCTCCAAGCATCTGGAATTCCAAGTCAAATTGAGGTCAAAATCAGGCTGAGTTTTGAAAAAGAGTAAAAAATAGTTAAGTCCTCCAAGTGTGGCATCCAAACTCTCATACCTTAGAGAAAATTTCAAAGACACAAAAAAGCGTCCACATGCATGCACCTATTTTAGGGTTTCACAACTCTAACTGTAGGAAACAAGGCAATTCTCAACCTAAAAACTTATTTAAGGCAGCCTTGTGCATTCATTCTTCATAATTTTTTGCAAGTGGCTTCAAGGCAAGAGAGGAGAAACCAAGAATTTTTCCAATTTTCAGAATTTGAAGGCTAAAACTCGAAGAAATTTCAGAATTTGAAGGCTAAAACTTGCTGATTTTTCAAAGCTCTTCATAAGTTTCAGATCAGCTCACAAAGAGGTTCCTTTTTTCATGCTTTTTTTTATCTAGGGTATCAATTTTCAGAAGAAGGTCAATATTTTCAAATTTCAGCAATTTGGGTCAGCTCAATTCTTGATTTTGAACAACTTTGGAAAAAAAATTCAATTTTCAAGAACCTCATTTTTGCATGCATGTCCAAGAAAACTTCAGTATATTCAACATTTGATTATCTAGCTCCTCTTGAAACTTGATTCTGCACAAAACCCAACTCTCAACTTTTTTTGTCAAAAATTTCAAAAAATAGGGTTTGTTGCTTTTTCAATCAGCCTCAATATTTTCCAAACAGCAATATGGGTCTTCGTTGAACTCCATATTCTCTACAAAACCCATATCTCAGATTATTTTTGAAAAATCTGCCCGTTTGAAGAAGAAAAATCAGCAAGCTAAATTTAGAAATTGTGCAGAACTTGTCTGAGCATAGTCGTTTATTGTCAAAATTCAAGTTTTTCAACATACAGTATTCTCCTATGGAATTTAGAGCCAAACAAGTCTTGTATCATGATTATCAAAACAAACGATGTTGAGAAGTGTTTTTCAAAACCACCATGAAAAAAAAACATCATCATCTTAGTCAAAGAATGTGAAAAGATGTGGTACGAGCAAAAGGACAAGTATTGGAAAAGAGTTGTACAATACTCTTCCATTGAAAAATCAAAATAAGTGTCAGAAACATAAAAGCTCCAAAGATATGTTGAAGCAAGAGGATATATTTATAAGAGGTCATCACTCCAGTTGCAAAGCCGCCAAGATTAGCAAGATTTGATAAAGAAGTTGAAGATGCCAAAAAAATTCCTAAGTTCAATTGCAGAAGGCGAGGGAATTCTAGAAAAGTGGAATATTGCCTTAGATAGTATTGATGCTCATGATAGAGATGCAGTTTCCAACTTTTTGGTGGATGTGGTTGAGATTTAAAGCAGCAGTTAACTCAATGCTTTCTGCCAACTTTCTTTCCATTCTTATCTCACACTTTCTTTCTATTCTTGTCTCAGTTCTTATCCACTCTTTGAAGAAGAGAAAGAAAACAAGTTGTAATAGTTGGCACTTTCTTTGTTTTTATGCTTTCATAGCTTGTTAGATGCCTATCTTGTTTTAGTTTTAGAAATAAAGCTTGCATGTTGACAAGTTTTGGTTGTAAAAGCAAGGAGATTTTAGGGTTCCCTACTCCTCTACTTGTGTATAAATATGGGCAGCCTTGCCCATTTTTCTTTAACAGTTATTGTGATAGCAAATTGTTGAGCCTATTTTGCCTACAAGTTGTTGTTTTTCAGTTTCATGTTCACTTAGTGTAAGAGCAAACTTGTATGCCTCGTTAGCTGCAAGTTATTGTTCAATGCATGTGTCTTGTGTTAATGTATTCTGGTTTGATGGCTAAACTGTAACCTATTTTGCTACAATCTTGTTGTCCCAAAAGTGTAATCTTTTGTTCTTGAGATTTGAGAAATAAAGTCTTGTGCCTACTTTCCCTGATATAATGTCTCAGATTTCCGTTTTATGTGTTATGCTTATATGATCTTTATGGAAAAAAGTTTATTTAAGTATTTATGTTAAAGAATCCTTCCTTCTTCATTTCTAATTCTCTTGCCCTACGTTTACTTGAGAAATTAGAAACGTCATTAGAGTAGGCTTAGTCGTAGTTGAACCTCCAAATGAGAAAATCTCAGCTATGGCACTTGAGTTTTATAACCTTGTACTCTTAATTGAACAAAAAGACAAGCAAATTAGTTTTAGTTTACTTTCTTTTAAGCAACATCAGCAAAGAGGGAGCTTCCCCTCCTAATTCGAAGAACAGTTTATCTATGCATAGCTGTTTGTTTCTAATCCGCATTCTAGAGGTACGAATTGAAACGCCAACACATATTAGCAACATTATTGAGATTTTCAATGATATTTCTATGGCTTTTAATATTTATGGTTATTGTGCGTGTGAAAATTTAATATTAATTTGCTGGATTAATATTATCATTTTATTATTATTTACTATTATAATTATAATTACATCAATAGAAAATGTATTGCAAATCATATCATTGCTGACTATTTTTTAAATGCTTCCATACTAATGTGAAGTGAAGCCCTTTGGATGTAAGATCGTAGTATACCATTCACAAGGGCAGCTAATATTTTTATGTTGTATTAGGAATTCCTTGCAACGAGTTGCCATCAATCCAAGTGCAGCTTGCAATAATACAACCCTTCATTATTTCCCTAGCCTTGAATTAAATCGGAGCTTATCAAAATGAATGGTGGGGTCCACCTAGTATGACCTTTGTGTTTGTCTGCATCCTTGAATAATTTTATTGTGGGTCCTATTGATGTGTGTCTTTTGACACACCGAACATCAGAATAAAATGTCCAAAGACACCCTATCCTCTCTTGAAAAACCAGTACATATGCTAAGATTGCGAGATCATATGGCGATTCCAAGGTTTCTTCTTTCAGGTCTTGACATGTGGATAAGCTCAATGGTCGTTGTGATATGCTAGTAACACAAAGGGACTTACGCTAGGCTTGTTCAATTCACAATGAAAGTTTAGGCAATGAAGCTTTGTTGTTTGGGTCTTTCAAACAATCTAAAAAAGAGATAAGGGTTTAGAAGTTCTAATCTACTTCCTAAGAATTCAAGAGATGGTATTGAATCGGTGAAACCAATAACCACGCTTTGCTTCGCCACGCTTAGGACAACTACACAAAGTGGGTGCAATCTTCAAGGTATTGTGCTTATGATTTTCACGTCATGAATAACTACCATCAAATCAAACAATATTTATCCAGACAGAAGTCAAGCATCCACAAAGTAAGCTCAAGCTAACTTTACGCATTGAACAAAAATCATCCATTCAAAGAAAGTATGAGCAAAAGTTTCACCATAAATCAATACTTATTAGATCTTGGATTCGTCTAACATACATGAAATAAAATCTAAACTATGATGAGGGATAAGAACCATGCCAACTCCAAAATAAGAGAAGTAATAACCATCAATTTGAATAATGCATTACTTATTACTTTGGCAGTCATGTGCAACAATTTACTTATCTCAACATGTTTTGCAACATGCTCCCATGCTTTACAAATGAGGGGTGAGCTCAATTTATAGGCTCCCCAATTACAATTCAATGGCCAAGATTGATTTAGGATCAACGACCGAGATTAAAATAAAACCCTAATTAGGGTTCGTCACAACTAACTCCTTTCTCAACCAATAAGAAAAATACATTCAAAGACACTTGTCCTTTTGCTACAGATGAACCAACAATAAACTAGAAAGTTGTTAAATCTGTACGTGCTGACTTAGAACAATTTGATTGGTCGAGGCGCCACTTCAGCAGGTTGGATGTTGTCCTTGGTCTCTTTGTTTGTTTTTCCATGTTCTTGCCTTAGAATATTTTCCTTTCCTATGACTTTGTCCTTTATGCATGTTTCTTCATAGCTTTCATCTTGGATTCCTTTTTGATTTCTTCTTCTCACTTGTGCTTGAGGTCTGGAAGTCTCCCCTTGGAGCAGATGTTTAGACTTGAAGTCATTAAGGTTTTCTTTCTTGATTGCTTTGAAATTCCTATAAGTGCCTTCAATTTGGAGAAGAACTCCCCTATACTTTCGCCACAATGGAGGAAATTGGAACTTTCTCTGTGAAGTATTTCCCATACTTGGCCAAATTTTGGCTATTCAATTTCATTTTGTAACACCTTCATGTGGACCATTCAACACTTAGCCAAGATTTTGGTCTTCTCTATGCTCGAATGAACTTTGCCTATGGATTTGCCTTCAATTTTGAATTTGGCTTGTGCTATGTAGGACAAATTCCATCCTTGGACTAGGATTTTATTCACTTCCTCTTTATTTTCCTCTTCATTCCTCTTGTTTTCTCTCCAACACTTAGCCAATTTTCTGAGTTTTTCTCATTGGGCGGACTTCACTTGAGCTTGGACATTGCTTCTATCTTCACCTATGTCGTACTTTCTCTACCTTGTGCCAAAGTTGGACTTCAATAATGTTTGGACATGTTGCTTCTTAGGCCATGTCGGAGTTTAAGACTTCCTTGCCATTGTGCCTTCTAGCTTGGGCGAACTTCTTGACAAGTGCATGAGTGGCCTTTCTTGAGGCTTGGACGTGCTTTTCTAGCCCAAGTCAGACTTTGGCATGCTTTGGACATTCCTAGGTTGGACTTTCTTGACTCCTGGAAGTTGCTTTGTGAGGGAGGTCGGACTTTCTTGATGCCTTGCCAATTTTTGGGTCTTCTTGGCTAGGCGGACTTTCTCTCTGTCTTTCCATTGCAAAGGCGGACTTTGCTTGTTTCTTGCCAAGGCTTGGCGGACTTGGCTTCTTTTCCATATCCTCTTTTAACATGGCGGACTTTGCTAGCACTCGGAAATTTTTCTTTCACAACCTAGGTTGGACTTCATAGCATCTTTGATATTTTCCTTTCACCTAGGTCGGACTTTGGAGTTAGCTTGACATTCCTTTTCTAAGCTAAGTCGAACTTTTAGGCTTGCTTGACATTCTTATGGCAGACTTTGGAGTTTCCTTACCATCTTCTTATCATCCCTATGGCGGACTTTGAAATCCCTTTGACAAGTCTCTTAAGGTCGGACTTTGTAGCTAGCTTGCCATTGTTGATTCCAAGGTAGGGCAGACTTCTTAGTCTTTTTGCCCAACTTCCATGATGCAAGGGCAGACTTCATCTCTGTCTAGACAAGTGCAAGGGTGGACTTCATTAGTGCCTTTCCAAATGCATGGTGGACTTCCTTGATGCCTTGTCATGTCCATTTCTCCTTCCGAGCAGACTTCTTGTAGTGTCTGACATTTTCTTTGCCCTTCTTCTGGATCATCAAACCCTCACCATATGACTTTTTCTTGATTTTTCATGATTATTGCTGATTTTCATGATTTTCGCTTCTGAAGATGGAAACTTTATCTCCATGACCTACGAGACCCTAGCACTTTCTAAAAATAGAAATTACTAAAAATAGAAAAAAGCAAAAAAGCAGCTTTCTAAGAATAGTAAATTCTAGATTGGTCCAAAAGTACCAAAAATAGAAAAAGCAAAAAAACAAAAATCCCTAAAAAATAGGAAGTGTCAGAATTGAGTGAAAGCAATTGTGTCCTTTGTCAACCAGATCTTCTGAGCACTTTGGCAATGTCTATGCACAGTTTCGGGCTTGAATTCTCTACTTGGCTCGGGTGATTACTCAAATTCTAACTTCAAACTCTTCATTGTAAAAAGACTGTGATTAGTAGTTGCAACGCCAAGGCAAAAACCCAAAAAGCAAAAAAAACAAGAGGGTCCCCATTTGCAATGGGGCGATGTTGTGAAAAGGTCACAACCGGTCCCATGCACAGTCAGCCTTAAAAATAATTATATTTTGTATTTAAACAGTTACTTTGACTATATCGGCATATGTTGCAGTTGTTGAATGAGGCATAAAATAACAAATCAAGTTTCAAGTGATATTTATTATATTTTCATATACTGATTAAATACAAGGAATAGGATTTATTAATATTTTGATTTTGAATTAGATCTGAGCATGAAGTTAGCATAGGGTTCAGATTTAATTTGCACTCATTTCTCATATTTAAAGCAAGTGTTATATTCTAAAAATTGTCATAAGTTATCAGCTTAGCATATAACTTTATTTTCATATTTTACCTTTAACATTTAAAAATAAATATTCTGGAAATTACCATAGACAAACAGCGTTTTCATATTTTACTTTCAGTTTGCATATCCACAGAACATTGTAAAACTTGTAAAACCTTATATTACACTTCTGCTGACCTGTCCATGTGTACGATACTTCCCAAGATATGTATACTATTTGGATTGTAGAAAGAAGAAAATTTAATTGACATTGATAACTGAAAAGGTCAATCAACTGAGTGAGAATTACAATTAGTCAACTACAACCTGAGAGTGGGTATATAAGGAAAAGTACTACCCCGCCACCCATACAATCAAAAAGGTCGAAAAAAGAGAAAGCAGTAGAAATAACAGATATCGTACCAAAGAAGACTGAACATAGATATCCTAAACACTAGGGGCTCAAAAATTAAACCATAACACAATCCAAGCTACAGAAACCACCCTAGAGGATACAAGAGAACCCCTAGTCATGAGTATAGTGACAAGAGAGAATTTAGAATCATCAAACTCAAGAGTTCCTCATACAAAATATGATAACTTCATCAAAGGATCAGCTTGGGTGGGGAGAGGCCAAAGAATTTATGCTCATATGTTAAAGATTATCTGGTCCTTCACTACATTCCAAACTTCAAAGTCGAGGACCTAACATTGGAGATACTACTACAAGTACATGACCCAAGACTATATGTGATGACAATGTTTGTTCCTTCCATAGCTAATTAGATCTATGATTTACAGCGTAAATAATTGCCACATTCAACACAGTTTTGAACAGCTTGTGCCACTTTAAAAAATGTGAAATCAATTGTGTCACAATCCAATAACAGTATAACCCAAATTGTCACAAGTTTCTGATTATTAAGACACCTTTGAGTCACAATTTTACTGTGGCCATGGCACTTAGAAAGTGCAATTGTCGCTTGTCCTATTCCTTCATAAAACTCGCACAATTTTCCGAATTCTTCACCACTTAAATGGTCATGGATTTCACATTATTCTTCCAGTTATATTGCCATTCCATGTTGGTGTTGCCAATAACAAAGGGTGACTGAAATTCAGGTGAACTTTTCTCTCATCTTCTCAGCCACGACTTTAGAAAATAAACCATGTAGACGGCCATGTTAATAAATAATTATATTGTGATCAACCGTACTAACTAAATAAATGTTGTAGTCGGTTGTAATGGGAATAGATAATAATAGTTTAAATAATATATGCACAATTTAAAGTAAAAGTTGGATTAGTTGTCGGGCAGGTAGTTAGGAAGAGTTGCCAACGGCTGATATCTCAACCAACCTCAGCCATCTATATATGTATCTTGTCATTTGTAGTCGGGGACAATTGCTATGTATTGTTGAGATACTTCATGAAATCAATCAATCCATTGTGTTATGCAATTACTCTTATGATTGTTCTATGATTCTAATGTGATTCATATTCTAGTACGTGCATTATGTTTGTGAATTGTTCTCGTTTACTCCCATAGTATGTTGAACACTACCTAGTGAGTAAACATTTGGTGTCGTTGCCTGAGCGAACTAGGGAATCACTCGTCATGGTAGCGTAATGGGTCCTTTGACAAACAAGCTCGTCAATAGCAATGACAAAAGGGAAGACCTATTGACTGAAGATCTTATCAATTTGTGGAAGATATCCTTATGAGATCACATACGAAGGGAATCTTGCAGGCAGGAGATCCCTGAGGAAGTTCTCTGCAATAGGTTGGAAATGAACGACGAGGTGGATCACCTCCTGAATTGTATGCCTAGATTGTTGGCCCGTCATTTCATTATCCTGCAAGACCTTCGAGAAGAAGAGGATCGCGAACGCTGAAGGGAGCAAATATTGCAACGCTACGAAGAGAGAACCAAACGAGACGAAGAGGAACGAGACACTAGTCAGAGATGTATGTTCGGTGGCCAACAATGATCGCTTGAACAATTTTTAATGCCCGTACGACTGAACAAAGACAAGAACCGAGTACCTAGTAGGCATGAGACTCAAGATGAGAAGGTTCAGCGATCACTTAGGCTGCAACAACAGGAAAACCGACAAAGAAGACTAAAGCAAGTTGGTAAGGAATTTGATGAGGATCTAATTGAAATAAACCAGAGTATTAAAAGAACACATGAGAATCTGACACAAATAGACACATCCATTGAGAGAGCACATCAAAGTTTGGTGGAAGGGAGAGACAAAGGACCCTCCGGTACACCGTATGAAGGAAGGTATGATCCTTATGAGAACGAAGATGAATTAACTAGTAGCATCAGACATTTTCGGGAGTTGTCCTTATCGGACGACGACGAACGACTGACGAGTGGAAGATTTGAGCCCAGTACCCCAAGGAGGAGAGAGTACTGAAGGTAACCCCAGGAGACTCAAGGTGTCGAGGATGCCGAAGGAAGATGTGGGAGTGACTCGTACATTGCTGAGAGTGCAAGTGACGCACTAGAACATAGTAGGGAAACCAGTCTAATCAGGTCCAATACACAAGGAGGGCAGCAAGGAAAGATGGTGAATCCAGAGAGGAAAAAATTGTCGAAGTTTATGAGGAATGGGTCAAAAGATCCAGTACAACATTGTAAAACATGTGAAAGTATCTGGACAGCAAGTGGGGAGGATGATCTGGATCAGTGGCTGAAAGCATTTCCAATGACACTCAGAGATAGTGCCATCGCCTGGTACTCTGAATTAGATCAAACACACAAAGCTACATGGAGATTATCGAAACAAGCATTTCAAGAGGAGTTCAAACTCCTACGAGATGATAGCGAGATTGTTGCAGAGATATACCAAGCAAGGAAAGCACGAGAGTGTGCGAACCTATAACCAAAGACTCAAATATTTGTTGGGGAAATTGGAGGCACAGCCGGCCGACAGGTTGAAGAAAAGATGGTTCATCGAGGGCTTGCTTCCGTAATTAAGAAAGAAAATGAAAGTAGTACCTCCTTCGTTGTACGCCAAAGCATACAATCGGGCAATGGACATAGAAAGTGAAAATAAAACATCCTCCCGAGGGAAAAAGAAGACAGCCGATGAGGAGAGTCCAGACGACAACGATAGTGAATCCAAGACCGTACAAGCACTCAGAAAAGATATGATGCGAATGATCAAAGAACTGAAGGTCAACAAAGAGAGTGCGAGGGAAGCACAAGAACTATGGTCTACAGAGTGCAATGGGGAAGGTCACACAAAAGCGAACTGTCCAAAGAAGATGTTTTGTGATATCTGCCAAGTTATGGGACATTTCATCAAGGAATGCCCATACAATTTGAGAGCAAGGGGTACGCAAGTACTCTTCACTCAAGGAGAGTTGTCAACACCGCTGAAAAAACCACCGAAGCCCTAGTACAATAGCAATGCATCCCCTAGAAGTTACCGAAGCAACAGAAGTCTGAGGAACATGATACAGTACGATGCAAAAGGAAGGCCCATGATCCAATGCAGGAAGTGCAATGAATGGGGCCACTTCGCCAAGGACTGCCAGAACGGTCAAGGTTCGGGAGGGAGATTGTGTAAGTGGTGTGGACCAGGCGATCATGAAGATAACAAATGTCCTAAGCAAAAGGGTATCCACATGCTGGAAGTAGAACAAGAGGTACTCGCAATCACCAGAGCACAAGCAAAAAAGGCCACTTACCCAGATCCATGTACGGAGAAACAAAGGATGAAGGAAGCAAAAACCGAAGTGGAATTGGCGATGGCGAAGCAAAACAAAGTACCTCTAGAGAAGCCAAGAACCTCTCGGCGATTGGAGGCGGAAACCAACGTCATACGACAGGTACTACAGACCACCATACCGATCAAATTAAATGACTTTCTCTAGACTATGCCGCAGTTGGCACTGGCGATCACAAACATCATCGATGATGGCAAGCACCGGGCGCATCTGGTAATCCGGGCAAGGAATTGGAAAATTTAACCCAATCGCATCGCATGAAACAAACAACCGCCTAGTATTGTCCACCTTAACATCAGAAGATACCAAACGGTCGTGCATGTGGGAGGTCAGAGGGAATATCTTGACAAATACTATCGTTGACGGAGGATCAGGAGTCAACGTACTACCCGAAGACACATGGAAGAGTCTTGGGAAGCCTACACTCTGGCCGCCAACATTCCAACTAGTTGGCGCTGATCAACATGGTATCAAGCCGTTGGGAACACTAATGGCGCAGAAGGTGACGATCGACACACAACAGTTTTTGCTAAATTTTGTCGTCATCCCATTACAGAGGAAAGCATACGATGCACTACTTGGGAGAGGATGGCTGATAGCCGCGAAGGCAAATCATAATTGGAAGAGGAACACACTCTCGATCGAGAACAACAGGCGAAAGTACGTCATTGACTTGAAGAACCAGGCCGTGAGCAAAGAATTGGCTTCCTCTGGATCTGAATCGGATGGAGGTGAGTCGGATGAGGACAAAGGAAGGAAAGCTATGGAACCGAACACTGAAGGCGTACTTGAACTCGAGAGTTGTTCGAAGGATGAGACAAGCTCATTGAATGGCTTATTTCATTGGCAGATGGAAGACTATGAAGTATTCCACCGAGAGTGTAACATGCTACAAATCGGGGAAATCAAGGAAGAAGAGAAACAGGGAAGGGCCAAACAAACACCAAATATACAAAGAGCAAACATCAAAACCCCAGAGCGAGCCCACAAACCGAAACAAGCACGAAAGATGGAAAAAATTGTAATTGACCAAAAATGAAAAAAAAAGCAAAGGAGAAAAATAATGGAGATAAAAAATCAAAATCAAAAAATAAAGCGTAAGTGTTGAGTTAAAAATAGAAAAAATAAAGCAGATGAATTAAAAATTTCAAAAAATGAAAATATTGGAAAAAAAGAACGAGAAAATAAAATATTGGAGATCGATAAAAGAGAAGAAGAAAAAATTAAAATAAAAGAGAGAAATATTGGGAAAAAGGAAATAAAAGGAGGAAAAATAAAACTTGAAGAAGGCAGTCGAGATAATAGAAAGAGGAGTTTATAAAAGTTGAAGTTGGGAAAAATTAAAATAAAACGAGCGCATAAGCCGTACATCGTACAAAACAAGAAGGCCGAGAGTTAATGGTATGCCAAGATCATTCAAGCACTAAAAATCCCATACAACTCATTAAACTAAAGGTCGTACGAAATATCATTAGAAGGGAGCAATCCATCGTACGAGTTAAACGAGGGGGAAACTCCGTACGATTGGTAGAAGGCAACAAATTCGTACGACTGGCAGAAGGCAACAAATCCGTACAACTGGAAGAAGGCAACGAATCCGTACAACTGGCAGAAGGCAAGGACTTCGTACGAGCAAGCAATTGGCAAGTCGCTCAAGACAAAACGCACAAGTCTATACGAGGAAGAGAATATACCAAGGGAGGGCTCTTCATACCAAGAAACAGGGAAAGAAAGGTCGTATGGGTGCAAAAAGAGAAGGTCGTACGAACCCAAGGAGAGGTCTTACGATTTCAAAAGGAGAACACTATACGGTTCCACGTGAAAAGAGAAATAAAGTGCCAAGTTGCCAGAATAAGATCACATCAAATATTGAACTCCTCACTGGTAAAGCCGTACGTACCAAGCAAATAAAAACCGTACCAAGTATCAAAGTTTGTAAAAGGCAAGTTGTACCAAGCATCGACCTAGAGAAAGTAAAGTCTAAGAAAAACAATGCAAAATTTGTATTTTTCGGCTTCGTCAACACTATTCAAAACCTATGGAAAAATCATGAAAATGAGGCGCATGTTGCCCCCGGACCTCACGAGGGGCGCTGCCTCTCAACCCTGCTGGTGGCGCTACCCCCAAACCCCCGCAAGGGGCACTGCACCCAAACCACCACGAGGGGCGCTACCCCTCGACCTTGCTAGGGGTGATGCCCATAGACCCCCATCAAATTTATTGGAATTGCCAAATTGCAATACAACCAACCATCACAGTATAGTTACAAGAGCAGTTGGCAGCCGAGCAAACAAGAGTGGCAGCTCTTGAGGAGAGATTGGCAGAGAGGGACAGAGTATTGAGTCAGTTGATAGAGAAGGATACCCAGGTGGTCAATGCACAATGACTTTCAGCACAGAAGGAGAATCAATTACAAGAAACAGACGAGGAGTTGGCATTTTTTGTTTTTAGTCGTCTGGAAGACGACTACTTTGTGGGGGGGATGATGTAGACGACCATGTTAATAAATAATTATATTGTGATCAACTGTACTAATTAAATAAATGTTGTAGTCAGTTGTAATGGGAATAGATAATAATAGTTTAAATACTATATGCACAATTTAAAGTAAAAGTTGGATTAGTTGTTGGGCAGGTAGTTAGGAAGAGTTGCCAATGGTTGATATCTCAACCAACCTCGGCCATCTATATATGTATCTTGTCATTTGTAGTCGGGGACAATTGCTATGTATTGTTGAGATACTTCATGAAATCAGTCAATCCATTGTGTTGTGCAATTACTCTTACGATTGTTTTGTGATTCAAATGTGATTCATATTCTAGTACATGCATTATGTTTGTGAATTGTTCTTGTTTACTCCCATAGTACGTTGAACACTACCTCAGTCTCCATTTTAGATTGAAATTGTCATTTGAATGACTTTCCCCTATAGCGTTGTCACTCATAGTATGAAATTTATCATATCCATCCTTGTTCCAATTGAATGGAGTGCTAGACCCACATTGTAAACTATCCCATCCCATTGTTCTCGCCATCCTACATTTGTTGATGTATCATCTTCTATCTTCCCCTAAAGCCTTCAACTATTGAAAGATTGAATCACAATATTTTGCCATTTCTTTTATCCATGAACGATCTATGAACACAATTACTAGACATCCTAGGGCATGATAATTTGATAGATTGACAAGAAGGATCTCCTGACTAGCATTGACTAGCACGGCAAAGATACAAACTATAAATCAGCCATGAAAAGCAAAGTTTCATAGGCTACCAAATTTCAAGACTATCACATTCATAGCATTTTCACTAGCATTGGTCTCAATCTCAAAATGCAATTACAAATTGGGTTAGGTTAACACGAGAGCATAACAAATCTTATTCTTCAACACTTCAAATGACTCATCATGTACCTTACCCCATTGAAAGTTTTGCAATTGAGTATAAAAGAGCAGCTAGAGAAGAGAAAGATGGAATGAACTTGCACATATATGGGACAGCACTTACAAAAATACCTATTTTTGTGGCAATCTTTGGTGCTGGCCAATTTGCAATAATCTCCACCTTTGCCAGATCTACTCTCGACTCTCTTCGTCTAGCTACATGACCCAAACATAGCATTGATTCCTTTGCAAATTCACACTTCTTCATGTACCATGAGAATTGTTTATCCTTCAAAACCTATAAAATCTTGTCTTAAATGGATTAGGAATTCCTCCATGTAGCATTAAAAACTAGAATATCATCTAGATACACTATGGCACATGTATCTATGAAATCTGTCATGACATCATTCATCAAACGCATAAAAATTGCAAATACATTGAATAAACCAAAAAAAAGAACTAAGTACTAACCATTCATTGAGACCTTTATTGGGTTTGAAAGCAATCTTCCATGTATCATCTTCTATTCATACTTGAAGGTAAAATGACTTTTAGATCCAATTTTGTGAAATACTTTGTGTTGTAGCTGGTTCAACAAGTCATCTATCCTTGGAAGAGATAGCAGTTCTTAATGGCGATTTTATAGACAGTCTAGTATTCTATGCACATTCTCCAAAAGCCATTGCTTTTCCTTATCATGACAATAGGTGACCCACATGCTGAGGTGCTTGGGTGAACTACTTCTTGTTCCAACAATTCATGAAGCTATTTCTTAACTATGTTGATCACCATTAATGATTGTCTATACAATCCAATGTTGAGTTGGGGGGCACTCATCCTTTGGCTCATGAAAAGCCTACTAAAATGATGTCAAAAAATTAATACAAACTCTTTGCTTTCTTGTTAGTGTTAGACATTGAAGAAATCACCTTCACATCATCTTGCTTATCCTTCAACAAAAGGAGACAAAACTGCTTAGTTTTTTTAATCAACTTAATGGCTTGCTTGGAACTTACCAAGGCAATTTTTCCTCTACTCTGGTGTCAATGAGGATGTACCTAATTTCATTCTTGAGCCACTAGTACTTCCAAGCCCTTCTCAAGAATATGGCATCCCTACCATACAAACATAGACTTCCAAGAACATTATTAAAATACATCAAGTGGAATCAAATCAACCTCAACTTCATCCACATATTGTGTGTTTATACTCAACTTTATACCAAACTAAAATTTACATCTTTTTGTGATTTGTATTTCAACACCCTTTGTCACCCAACCTAAAGGATATGGGTGAGGATATCATATGTATTCAAGCCAAGCTTCTTAAAAATATTAGCTGAGATCTTTGCATTGGGAACTTGGATCTACAAGTGCACTTACCTTTGTTTTCTTTACTTCAAGTTTAAGAGTGAATAGTCAATTCATTACTTCTAGTTCCTTGTCGGAAATGATAGTCCTTGTGCCTATGCATCCCAATTTGTTATTCATGTCTAAGCTCTCCCCATTTTTGGTTCCTCCCCGGCCTTGTTTTTAGGGTGCAACTCAAGATGCAACTTCCAACACTTATTGTCAAAATGGCCATCAATATTATAATGAGAGCAATAATTCTAGGGTCCTTGCATTGATAAACAGCAGCATTGGTCTTCTTACCTTACCAATTTACCTTCTTTAAGTGCCCTTCTTTGTCCTTATTTGGCTGTTATTAATTTCTCCTTGCTTGGGAGACCCTCTTTCTCCCTTCAGTTTTTCCTATATGCAATTAGCTAAGCCACATGCTTGATAAGGTCCTTTAGCTTTGTGGTGCAGACTTTTCTTCTAAGATTGGAGTGAAACCCAACAAGATATTTTGTGAGGATATCCTCCTCCTCCAAGTTCATGCCAAGAAACATGGCATGTCTCCAGAATTCCGTTGTGTAATCTTGCACTCTTTGCACACTACCTTGTTTGTAATACATCCATTTAATCTTTTGGTTAGTTTCAAGAACAACTGGATAAAAATTTCTACAAAGCAAATCATTTACACCCTCCCAACTCTACATTATTGATTTCCTTTACTTCTCACGAGAAGCAAAGTAACTTTCCCAACATACAAGAGTGTGACCACTCATCTTGAGGCAAGCAAAGGAAGTCATTTGTTCCTCACTCACATTATAAAAACTGAAATATACCTCCATTTGCTCTATACAAGAATCCAATATCTTTGCATTTAGTAAACCCTCAAAAGGTTTGGTTTCTAATTTCGTTTCAACATTTAAAGGAGTAACTTCAGATTTTATCTCATTCTTCTCAGCATCCTTTTCTTCCCAATAATTCTCCTTGACACCTGTGTCCACTTCTCCATCATCTCCAATACCAAATTTCTTGGCTACAAAAGCACCAATAATTTCATGGATAATTGTTCTTGAGTGATTTAGGCTTGTTGTCAAGTCATGTGCTCCTATTGCTGAGTTATTCATTGTTAATTTTAAATATTTAACCATGGTACTTTCCAAGACGGAGATTCGTTGGTTCCTCCAACTGATGCCTTTGATTCTCTATAGAAAAGCCACCTCTAATGCTCAAGAATTATTGGAAGTTGGACAACAAACAAGGCTTTCAACATCCTTCTACACTTTAGACTCTGCAAAACCTAGGCGGGTTTACCTCTTAACAATATCCAAAAATAACTGGCATTTACATAGGATCTTAGACTAGCAGATAAGTTCTCATACTTTTAGACAAGGATTTGTAAAATTGATACAATAATTGGCTAAATTCCTTATAAACTTTAACTTCCTAGCCATGAGAACACCAAATAATTAAAATAACTTAGAAATACATAGAGATATTTCATTTTAAATTGTCATGGACGTGGGACAGCCCTAATTGCTCAGATTGGTGCCTTAAATCATGGGTAACAGGTCATACAATCTAGTAAATGCTTTCTGAATAACAATCTAAAATGTATTCAGTGGATATCTGATATTATTGCATTACAATAACATATCCTATGTTTGGATTCAATTGCAATTCTACTTAACAATCCCTGAACAATTCAACACTCAATATTTCATTAACAGCAAGTTAATCCATTACTTGAACAGAAGCCATAAATGAAACATTCAATGCACAAAACTGCAAAGATGAATTCAAAGATATTTGATTATTTTATTCATAAAAGGAGTTGAATTATACATTGGGGACAACTACCATTGAATCATGTATTCATGTATTTGTATATCTGAAATGTGTAATTATGTTACAGAAAATTACATTCACGAACTAACTTCCGTATAACCTAAAACAAGACTTTAACTTCTCTAAACAAAAACTCGTCCAATTACAATGTTCAAAATCCTCAAAACAGGGCTCAAAAGTCCCTTTTATGGAACAAGGAAGCAAACAATCTTAGAGCTTTACGACAAGTGTTAAATTTTCATTTGGCATTCCCTTCACGTGAAAATATAAAACAAGCACAAATGCCTCATAAAAGGCAAAAAAAACACTTTAAACTCGAAGGTAGAACTGCTGTTGAAGTTGTTGCAAGAGACGCAGATGAAGACAAAAATTGAAGTAACCAAAAGCAATTTCATTTGTACTTCTCTACCCATGCAGCAAAATTTTCATCTAAAGGCCATGGATAAGCAAGAATTTGATTTGCACTACTCAAATAAGTTGCATATTCACCATTTAACCAATTCTTGGCCTCTTCAAAGAATTTGACTGATCCCATTTCCAGCTTTATCAACCTATCCATTGCAGCATTGCATAGATCCATATCAACTTTATTATTAGCACAAATGGAACTGAGGAGGGGAGGCAGAAAATTGCTAAAATCAGACCACCAAGATTTCTATACCTTCAATTTTCCTTGATCTATTAGAACCTTTCACATCAAATCTCCCTCCAATTTCTCAAATGAATTCAAAATTCTCTCCAAACTTGCTTGAGAACTCCCATGAGCTAACAAAACTTTTCCTAATGAACTGAATCTTTCCAGAATAATGAATAGATCACTAGGAGCATTAACATCAAAATTGGCATGATTCAGCATAGTGCTGCCTGTTATTAGCAATCTTGGAGTCCATACATCCAAAATGTCTTTCAAACTAATTCGTATTTTAACATGGCTGACATAAGTATTTCTCAAGGTATTGTAGTCATTCCATGTCTCCTCTAGATGATGCAGAATGCAAGATAATCTATGTCCTAATAGATTATCAACCGTGTCAATTATTCTCTTGTTTCCTTCCTCCTTTGCAATCTCTTCTGCTTCTTTACTGCGCCTTACCTCTTCCTTCAAATTATTTATCCTGAGAGTGAAGGTTTCTTTGTCCTGAAATGATGTATCAGTGTAGGATGGTTGAGGAGTCATTGGCACTGAAGTAATACTCTTAGGGGGAGGCAAAAACGCCACAACCTTGTTGTACTCTTGCAACTTCAGATTTTCATGTTGTGCCTTATCAAATTCTGCTCACAATTTCTTCACTGTAACTTCACTAAATAGTGTGGTATTAACAGCTAAGGTTGTTGCTAGTGCAGCACTTGTGTCTACAAGCCTTCTAAAAATGAGGTTACTTGTGAGCTCATTTACATCCATAATTGCTTGTGGCTTTTTTTGTTTCAGCATGAACTGACCATATTGCCAAGGCTTCATATTTTGCATTGAACCTAGGGCCAAACTAAAACTCATCAGCTTGTTCCTCAGATTAAAGTATGGGTTCATCTGTATCCCACCTTCTGATTGTATCTAGAGCAACAAAAAAGGAAATATCCCATCCATCCCATCACAAGCACCCACTTTTTGGTACAATCTCCCTTCCCTCCTCGAGAGTAACTGACATCAAAATTTTCCTCCTCCAAAACCTTTTGACCCATCTCCTCCCACTCATCTTTGGAAACAACCTTCTTTCTCTCCTTCATGATCAATGCATATTGTTCAACTTTATTCTTAATCAAGAAATCTTTAAACTCCTTAGACTTAACAAAACTATTATCTAACATGAAAGTAGTGCATACCAATGCCCTAACATTATTTATTGCATCTCCCCTAGTCCCAAAATCAATTAACATTCTTTCTTAAGGGGGAGCCTCAATCATGATCCTTGGGGTGAATTGACTAATTGCCTTATTTTTGCAATATTTGGCACTTAATCATCATCAACATTCTCAACCAACGGTTAAGGACCTATTTGTTGCAAAGGTTGAATCTTTTGTTGAGGTTGCTACACAATTATTTGAGTTGCAAGCCTAGGCTTGTCCATTGCTAATTTCGGGGCATCAACAAAACTGTCAATCATTACAAAAATTCTAAGGACAAGGTCTGTGATGTCCCCATCATAATGAATATCTAAGATAAGTATATATTGTTGTGACCTATCTCAAACACATTGCCCCATTGCAAATGGGTACCCCCAATAGTTTTTTTATTCTTATTTTTATTTTTTAGGGTTTATGCCTTTAGATTGCAATTTCCTAGGTAATTACCTTCAGAGTTCGGAGTTAGAGTTTTGGAAGTCATCCGAGCAAAGTAGAGAACTCAAGCCCAGAACAATGCATCGACATCATCAAACTACTCGGAAGGTCCGGAGGACGAGGAATGCCATTGCTGTCAGTCAATTCTGACACTTCCTACTTTTTAGTGATTTTGCTTTTCTTCTTTTTGCTCTTTTCATTTTTGGCACTTTTGGACCGATCCGAGATTTACTATTTATAGAAATTTTGCTTTTTGCTTTTTTCTATTTTTAGTAATTTCTATTTTTACAAAGTGCCAGGGTTCCACAGGTCACGAAATTCAACATTTTCATCCTTGAAATCAGGGTTTTGCACCACCAAGAGTAAAAAGCAAGGAAAATTCATAAAAAGCGAAGAAAAATCGTTTAAGGCAAAGAAAAAAATCACATGGCAAAGGTTTTTCTTCTAAAAGATCCAAGTAATAGAAAGAAATTCAATAACATGCACATAAAAAAAGTCGCCCAAGGAAAAGTGTCCAAGACTTGAGCAAGTCCGCCCTTGGCATGGAAAGCATCATGTCCAACCTTCAAACTCGCCCAAGATGGAAATGGCAAGGCAAGTTCAAAGTCCACCCATGCTTGAGAAGGAATGGAAAAGACAAAGCTAAAGTACACCCAGCCTAGAGGAGCGAAGAAAAACAGAAAATCTAGCTAAGTATGGATACCTTGCCTATGTATTGTTACCTTGGGAAGAAAATTTCATGAAATTGGCTAAGTATTGGCACCTTGGGGAATAAAATTTCAGAAAATGGTTAAGTGTCGAAGGAGAGAATATGCCAAACATCTTATGAAGTCCACCTAGACACCAATGAATAGATGGCAAACATGTCTTGAAGTCCATCCAACTGGAAAGGAAGCATGTCCAAGAACAAGAAAAGTCCGCCCCACCTTGAGAAGCTTGTCCAAGATACTAAGAAGTCTGCCCAACCTTGGCAAACAGTCTTCAAAGTCGTCCCTAGGAAAAGGAAGAGAATGTCCAAAAGTTGGTAAAGTCCGCCATACTGAAAGACAAGATGGAAAAGAAGTCTTGAAGCCCGCCCATGAAGAAATGTCTAAGTAGTTGTGAAGTCCGCCCTACCCAAGGAAAAATTATAATGGCGGAAGGCAAACCAAGTTAGCCATGGCATGGAGAGAGATGAATTCCGACTTGGCAGGGAGAGCCTAGAGCTGAACAAATTTCAAGAAAAATCCATGAATAAAACAAATTTTGCCATGGTTAAAAGGTCGGCAAAGGCTGAAAAGATTGGAAAATCAAATTTAACATTTATAATATTTTAATATTTTCCAACACTTAGAAAATTCTTGAAATATCCAACACTTAGCCAAAATCTTCTAAAAGATTTCACAAGGATGACACCTAGCTAAGAAATTTGAAACTTTCTCTTAAAGATTTTTAATGAGGATTGAGTTGCTATTTCAAAGAGAATAAAACAAGCCCATGTTCGATGAATCTAAGAAAAAAACATGAATTTGCTAAAACAATCAAACCTTTCAACTTTATAAAGAGTTTAGCTTGTCATTTTCAAATCATTCTTCTCCAAGTTCGACGGTGACAGGTTTTAACTCTCTCAAAGATTGTGAGATAATTTCTTTGAAGAAAGATTTTGAAGAGAAAGTAATTTTTGAGGAAAATTTTCAGAGATAAAGTATTAGAGGACTGAACTTACAGAAGATAAGCGTGCTTTTCCTAAGCTAAAGACATAATTTTCAAAGCCAGAATTACCATCCAATAGTATAATTTTGAAGTTTATAGTTTGACGGAATTCTTTATTCTTTTGTGGTCTTATTAATTTATTCTCACAAAATTTTACTGAGTGATTAATTGAATTATATTATAGTCAGTCTGATTTTACCACAGAATGTAATCTTTAACAGGCTGAACATCAGAATTTTCGAGAGAAAGGTCTAAGAAAATCAAAATTAAAATCATGAAATTAATGTATTTTCATGTTTCTTCCAAGTTTATGGCCACACGAGGAGAACCATTCAGGTAGGTGTAGATGAAGTTCGCTAGCAAAGGACTGCAGCCAGAATCAAAAATCAACTCCAAGTGGAAAAATATCACGGACACCAACCTTGGACATGTGGACTTCAAGGAATTCAAGAAAAGGATCTACGGACATGATGGACTCCTGCCAACAGCTATTGCTCAGAGAATGATGCGAAATGGCATTGTTCAAGCAACAGAATTTCCTCCGGCTATAGGGTGTGCTAAATTGATGGTAGAATGTGCCATACACTACATCCCACAAGAGAGGCAAATTATTGCGCTTGACGGAAGAATATTGGCACATCTCGAAGAACTGGCTATTCAAGAAGCATTGGGAATGCCCAGTTACTACCGAACTTCATTCAGAACTAAGGAAGATGCAAGAAGACTTTATGAGGAACGGATGGATCTTTGTGCAACTAACATCAACAACACATGGTTGGTGAAGCCAAGGCCTTCTATTAAGAAGATACCGAAGAAATTGCTCTGGATAGAATTCAAAGGAGATTATGCAAATATGAATTTGCTATTCAACAAAATAATGAACAGCCCCCAAGGTGCACCTTTCGAGACATGGATGTATTACTTCATTGACAAGATCACTTCAGGCATCAAGATGTTCAATTGGTCATGAATGATCCACATGAGCAGCTAATAAATTTAGAAAGGACTAAAACTTTTTACGAGTTCTTATGTTGTCTATCTTTTGGCAAGGACCTATAGATATACGGGATTGATCTATCGAGGCATGGTGGGAAATGGAGAGAACGAGTTAAAGTCATATGATTGCTGCCCCAGTTGCAACTCTGTGAGAAGGCCCATTTTAGAAGAGCACACGATGCCTTTTTAATGTACATTATAAGAATACTGCAAGGAGGAACGCATCAAAGGCTAGCCCATGAAGCTAAGAGCCTAATCAGCAAGCACGGATCTTGGTTCATCCAATTTCCAAGATTCACTTACATAAGAGTTCAAGGATTCATCGGATGTCCTTATCGACTCCCGATCCATCCCACTAACAGGATGGTCTTGCTTGAAGTTTGAAGACAATTGGAAACATACCAAGGCCTCGAGAACGTTTTCGTAAAAGGCACCTCACACCTTTTCGCTTCATTGGAAATATGCAAGAGTCTTGTCAATCATGACGTGCACTGAAGGTGCCACAAGTAAGAAATGCAATACCCTTTCACATCTTTACCGTCCAAAGCAGACTTATTCCTCACCACCACCGGGTCGCGGAATGGAGAGAAGCAAGCATAAGCGTAGACCTCGAGACTTTTGGCCCACGCTGCATGAATATGATGTTAGAAAAAGACTGGCGGTCCGCATTGTCGAACTTGATCAGTAACCGAAGCTCTTTCCGTAGTAAGATCAGCTGAGGATGAGATCGCCAATATATTCAAATGTGCTTTGATGAGAGTCGCCCACTTCCTTCTATAAAATGGTGTCAACACTTGAGCTTGTGATTTGACCATCTTGATGAGGCCGATCAGTCAAGCATTCATATAATGGTGGGTGACTAACAAATCCAAGAGTTGGGCGTGCATTTAAGGAATGTGACTTTGACTTACAATCTAATGGATGGAAGCTTAATCTATTCTTCAATGTTCGTGCATCCCAAGGGATGAGCTGAATCGAGAGCCAATCCCAGAAAAGGAAGGACACAGGGAAGAAGATTGTGGATGAGAACTCACCGAAGCAGCAAAGACGTGAGCCCTTCATTCCCCGGCCATGTCCTAGAATATGAATGAGATATTGATATCGATGAGTTATTGGGTGACATAAGGACTCTCCATTCATATCCCAACAGGGATGATCTATTTCTCCCCCTGCTTCCTAATGGTACGGTAAATATTGGAGACCGAGAACAGCTGGATGTCCTAGATGGTGAATTTCAAGAGGGAATGATTTCAGCTCTCCTCTTGCATTATGGTTGATATTTATTATCGGTTTTTGTGCACTTTGCCTACCCTTGGTTTCTGGATTAGATCCTTGTGTTGTCAGTAGGGGAGTAGCTCTCAATGGGGTTCGGCACACAAAGTAGCGCCAAGGTAACCCATGCAGCTTTTTGATGACACTCTTTCTATGACAACAGTATGTATTGTGCAGTTGATGTACTTGATTCTTTTACTCTGGAAGCAATGTAACTTTTATGTATGTATTGCTCTTGTATGGTATAATATTATGTGTTGCCTGTGTCTAGGGGTTGTTGGTTTTGCTTAGGAAGCCCTTTTTACTATCTCCTAGCATGGGGGGTGGGCCTTTAGGTACCGCTTGGTTGGGTAGAACGTGCACCTTACACTGTTGGGTTCCCATTTCATGTTCGTGATGACGAGATATTCTAGATTGGAGAGATCGTTGTGTACTTCTTGTTTTGTACTATTTCTTATGTTCTTTTGTATCAGTTGGATACTTATGTATATGGCATAGTTGTTGGGAGACGCGTCTCCCCCCCTCAGAGACAGAGACGCATCTTGGAGACCAATACTGTCTCTGGAGGCATCTCCAAGAGGCTGGAGACTTCCACCAAAGTTTCCTGAGTACCCTACTGTCTCCTACTGCAAAAAATGATGTCTCCCGCTAATATACCTAAAAATACTTTAAAGTTTAAACATTTGAAACTTTAAAAATTAAAGCATACTGTATTTGACACGTCTAAGAGTGATTAAATTATTGTTTTGAAAGTTCAATGTCATCATATTTTCAGATTTTCTATAAATTACTAATTTTATTTTCAGATTTTCTATAAATTATTTATTTTTTATTTTTTATTTTTTTTATTTATATTAGAAAAAATGGCGTCTCCAAGTACCCCCGTCTCCTATTTTCAAAAAAAATATGTACCAATACCAGTACAGTCTCCCATACCAGTACCAGTACCAGTCTCGTGGCAACTATGGTATATGGACTACTTCTCATTTGTATTCGAGGAGGATTCCTGCATCGTTGTTATTGTAATATTATTGTATGATCTTCCTCATTTTGGAAATGAGTCTTGTAATTGCTTTATGGAATGAATGAAATCTATGGATGATTCTTTAATGTACTTTGTATCTAATGAGATGAGTTTAATGCTTTG
>VDFB02130290.1:0-10390 GCA_007258455.2 Sequoia sempervirens | reverse complement strand
ACCCTAGGTATGGATTTGTAGAGAGAATTTCCATGGTTTATTGATAAAGAGTTTATTTTGTTCACATTGAATTGTTTCAAGAATGTCAGTATTGTATTGGATAAACCGTACTTAATATCGAAGGAAGCAATCAAAGAGATTACAAGTTTATGTAGTATTGGAGAACTCCATGGAAATAAAACTATGAAGTACAAAGATGTGGAGGAATTGACTGGCACTAGTAAAGACCCTCGAGCACTATTGATAGATACACTTGTGAACTTGGTTGTTAGGTATGTTGCATACAATATTTCTTCCTAAATTTATTTTAGAAATCGCAAAAGCTCGACTTCTACTATTTTCGTACACATTGCTCATATGATGGTTGAGGAGAACAAGCCATTTGATTTGTGTAGCTTGTTACTTGAAAATGCTTAAGTGTCGTTGGTTGAGGGTTATCCCTTTCATTTCAGATCTTTCTTGGTGTGCTTGGTGTTTTACTTTTTGAGTTTCGTACTAGGATAGGATAATGTTGTGTGGGAATCCAGTATTCCTATTGGAAAGCAAGTCTATAGATATCTAGAGTCATTGGCAGATAATGTAAGTATGTGCAGATCATATTTCTCACCCCTAAAAGCAAATATTTGCTCTGGTATATCTACATCGAGTCAATTTGAAATGGGCTATTCCTCCAATAAAATAGAATTGGAAGTTGTTATTAGCGATTCCCCTCTGGAATCGAAGAAGAGAAAAGTTATAACTAAAGATATCATTGACATTCCAAAAAAAGGAGAAAGAATCCATGACTAGATCTGAATCCTATGATCTCAATGACATCCAGTCTATCATGGTTAAGGGAAAGATGAAGAAAATTGGTGAATTAAGGAATGCAGTCTCTCCTATTAATAGACTAAAGATTGATGATGCTTTGGTAGAATATCTACTTCGGAAAGGTATTAAAGTATTAGTTGCTTTTGATTCCTTGCTAGAAAATATAGTTGAGATTGTTGAAGAAAGAATGTTGCTTGAAGGTCTTGAAGGATGCAAGTTGGAAACCTTGGTTGAAAGGAGATGTGGTAAAGCTATGCAAAGATTATCTGAATTGATCATGGAAATAAAGAAATTTATTAAAGAAATATTAGATATTTACAAATATTGTCTCTGATGGACTACAATAGTAGATAGTTTTAGAAGCAAAGTTGAAGCAATTGAATCTTAAGTGAACAACATTGGAAAGAATTTGGATATTTTTGAAGATAAAGAAAGGAAGCAAAGACTAAGATTTGGTGAATTACAAGTTGAACTAATCATTGTACAAAGACAAAGAGATGATGTGGCGAAGACCTTTTGGCTCCTTAAGGAGATTGCTAAGGTCTAGTTAGACCATCTTTCTAAAATACTTATTGATGCAAAAGATGTTGAAAAATAGTGCTCCTCTACAAATTGCTCATCTTCTTTCACTCTATTAGCTTTATTAGAAAGTATGTGCACAAGAATGGATTCAACTATATTCAACTTGAAGAAGTTGTATCCAGCTCTCAAAGAGAGGTACACGAAGGTATTTCAGGTGAAGAATGTCATCTTCACTTAAATTTTGAATGTTTGAAAGTTTTGGATGGTTTAAAGTTTTTGAAAAGTTGGAATTATTTTTGAAATTTTTGATGTTGCCATGTTTACAACCTTTTTCTGTCATGCTTTTCCAATGATGTCAAAGGGGGGGAGAGTTAGAGTATGGAGAGAGTGAGAATATAAAGTTATGGGGAGAGATTTGAAATGATGGGAGAGATTGAAGGAGAAATTTTTTACATGTTGCCATCAATGAAAAAGGGGGAGAATGTTGGAAGAATAGAGAAGTTTGTCTATATGTTGTCATTGATGCCACCATGTTGGAAGCTTGGTCTGATACCCTAAAATGGTGTGCACAATTGGTTTATCTCCTTCGGTGGTGGATCCAGTATTTTTGGTCCACTCTTTGGTATTTTAGCCAGCATTTCTACACAGTTGACAATTACTGGTTGCGGTTTTGGGAGATTGCTTATGATTGTTGAAGGCATGCATGACTAGATTATTATGTGCTATGGTGCTCGTACGATGTAGTGGGATTATTCTATTGGCTTCCTTTTTTCTTTGAAGTCTATTCCTGGATGACTTCTTGAGTTAATTGTGATACGGTATGTGGACATATGTGCGACCTATTTTTTGGTCTATGCCAATATGATGTAACATGTTGAAGGTTTGAATTGTTTTTGGAAATATTTTGTTAATGATTAGAGCTGATAGTTGATATTTTTGTGAATAAGAAGTACATCTAATTAGGCTGACCTAATTGATGCTTGCGGTGAAGATCAGGTATATATATATATTGAACAGTTTTGAAGAAAATGAGAGACAAATGATTCTGTGAATGCTAAAGTGAAGAAGGTTGAAAAAGATGAAATATGTTATGTTTGTATATTGAGCATCACTGGAACTGCATGAACACTTGATAGTTGCATCTTTTCAGTTCATTCTAGTTGTATGGCATAACTTGTTCTGTAAATTTTTCTATAGGCAATGAGCCTTCCTATTGGAAAATGATTCCTTTTTGTAAATAGTGAGCCTTTGTACTTGGATAGTGAGTCCTCTTCTGGGCAGTGAGCCCTTGGTAGTGAGCCTTTGCATTCAGTTTTATAATCTCCTTATATTGTGAGCTAACCCTCACTATGGTTTTTCCCTTATTGGGTTTTCCACGTAAAAATTAGTTGCTCATTGTGTTGATTTACCTTTTTTTATTTGTATTTCATTCTCTTACATAATAACATAATAGTGTGGTTGTGGAATTGATAAGTTTTGAAGTCTTAAGTTTGAATTTTGTGACACCCCCCTCTCAATTGTCCTACTCTTGTTTAACAAATTCTACAGTTAAAAGTTGAAAACATTTGATCACTTATAGTAGCAACTTGTATCCATTGGCTATATTGTTTAAAGAAATTATTTTATTGTTTTAAACTATACTAGTGATTTACTTTCTGCATAATATTTATATTTTTAATTATCCTTTAGTGTTCATTTAATTTTAATGAAAATTATCATTGATGAAATTACTTATTAGGTATTATGGTCAGAAATACTCTGGTAGACATGTATGAATAATGTTAAGCATAGGAAATGAAAATGAACCACTTGATAGAATCCCTAAATGAGCATCAACTCATGGAATGCAATGATTTCAGGCTATGCACAAAATGGATTTGTTAAAAAGGCTTAAAAACTTCCAAGAAGATTCAAATCAACATCCTTTTTACCTGCGCTCAAGAGGGTGTGGATATCCATAAAAGTAGAAATTAAAAGAGGATTCTTGTTGGACATTGTGATTGTAAATTCCCTTAACAGAGCATGGAAATAGGGTTTCATGGAGTGCCATGAATGCATAATATATTCAAATGGATTTATTGGAAAGGCTTAGAAACTTACAAGAAATGCAATTGACGAGTGCAAGAAGATGAGAAATTAAAATAGAGGACAACAATATATGTGCATGAAACTGTGTTTGGACATGCTGCTTCAACTTTCTCTTTAATCTTTTATATTTCCTTGAACACCTCTAGATAGAGACTCGGATTTGGACCACCACTCAACTCCCCCTCTGTTACGTTTATAAGAAGAGATGCATCACAACCCTGTAATTGCAAAACTCAAATCAACATAAATATAGTTTCTATTAGATTTTTCTACATAGACCAATTATGAAGCTCAAATTGGGTAATACAACAGTCATTTGGTTTGAACCTAAACAAAGAAATAGTGGTAAGGAATTCAAATAAATCCTCCCACTGATGAAATATTGTTCTTCAAAAAGTACCCCATTTCTTCTCTAACAATCTCTTCCACTTTGGGGCAAGATCTTTTATAAAACCCATATGCAAACCCTAAAATAGTTTCAATCTGGTGACATTTGATAGTAGAAATGGAGATAAGACATATTACAATAGAGAAAAATGATTTGCAGGTCTTTGATGGTGTCATAGTAACAAAAAATTAAGTCAAATACTAATTTATTTCAACAAATGACATAGATCGATCTTTGGTACATAATTGCAAGCCCTAGCCTCAAAAGAGCATCATTCAGTAGACTAGCTTCAATGGCCTTGTTGGCCCTGTCATTGCCATTGAAGGGGTTATAGGGCTTGCAAAAGCATCGTCATCTTCTTTCTGCTTTTTGGAGTGTCCTGGCATTCAAAACACCAGCATGTTCATCATTTTTTCTCTGTTTCTTTCTACTCAACTCTGTTGCAATTCAAACTGTCATCATTGAAAAGTGACAAAAAAAAGTTGCACCGATTCAATTTACTTCCTCTCACACCATCATACAACAATGTCAAGATGCATTAACCCTTACATGAGCAAACATGAACCACATATCGAGACAACCATCCCCAAAAATTCATTTGATGCAGAAAAATCCTATTCATGATTGGGCTGATGAAAATCCCAATAGAAACTTCACACAAAATAGCCTATCAGCTAATTAGAGTACTTAATATAAATTTTATGAGCGATAATAGTAAGGATTGTATTAATAATAGTCCAAATGGTCTCTTGATCATGATTTGATAAAAAAATTAACCTATCTTTGATACTATTAGTAAACATATATATTATACAACATGTCTTCCTCACTCAAAACTTTAGTTCCAAAGGAAAATTTCTGACCTACTACTTCTGTTGTTTCGTTTTCCTGTGACCTGGTAGTTGACTTAATTATTTTTGATGGGAATCAAACTATGGTTGTTGATTCTACTATGGACATCAAGGTGTCCATTGATTGACATTTTTTTGTTTCAATTTTTTGTTGGTTCCATGCCATGTGTCATCCTAAAGTGGTGTCAACAACCCATAGTGGGTCAATGAATCTATCTCTTCAAACTATTGGTGTTTGTTATTTGCTACATGTGGATTTTTTAGAGCCTATCAAGGACTCTTTGGTGCTTTCGATCAACTCTCTCACTAGATCTACTATTCTAATTTGTGGGTTTGGTCATGTTATACTTAGGGTTTCTTCTCCTCTTGCCTCCTTTGCTAAAGTGATGAATAATCACTCTAGACATATTTCTAGTACTAATATGATTAAGGGTGGTGCTTCAAGTACTAGTATAAGGTTATGGGTTTTTATGTGGTAAGGGCTTATTTCTTGGAAACCATTTTCATGATGGAAGGAAACAATTGTTGCCTCTTCCTTGTGTTAATGTTTCTCATGTGCTATATCTAGGACAAAATTTTATTGATTATGAGAAGTATTTTATGAGTAAGGGCCTGATTTTCTAGTATTTCTATCTTTTCCCTTCTCTCCCAAATCTACACAAATAGATATCTCAATATTGGACTCCTTTTTTTTTAAGATACATATCCACCCTTTTGGTAGATGTATTATTTGTAGTTTTCTTTGACTCTTTCAAGGATAGACAGGTTATTTTTTAATGTGGGATTTGCATCCTCTTTTGATGCAACCTAGGTTTCCTTCAATCTTTTGAAGGAGTCTATTGACATTATGCTTATTTGGGTGGGATTATATTATCCGAGCCCTTTACAGTTGTGGTTTTTTGCATATGAGGCTATTATTAATTCTCTTTGTCATTTCCTAAAGGTGGACATTTCTTTTAATAATTTTTTCCACAAGTTTGTTTTTCTCATATATTGGTGGAAGTTGATTTATTGAAAGCTTTACCTAGTGAGCTTCTGCTACAAGTTAATGATTAGTGTTGGTACCATATTATGGATTAAAAAGTCATTTTTTTCATTATAGGAATTGTTTTTCTACTAGGTACTTGGCCTTAACTTGTTCATATGGTCATTGTAAGTTGTCTTCTTCAACTTGGTGGAAGAATTATCTTCATTACCATAATATGATGTATTTGGAATTTTTTATTTTTTATTTTGAAGATGTGGGTCCACCTTCATCCATTCTATAAACTTCTCTCCTTAGACATAGTGTGTCTCAGCCTAATTAGTATGCTAATAATCATCATGACCATAATTTTGTTTCACCTCTAGTTCTTAAAGTTTAGGATCTTGACAACGTAGTTTCATCTTCTCCTCTTTATTCTTTAGTTGGTGTTGTACCATTAGATATGTTTTCTTAGGGGTCTTCTCTTCCCTCTTGTATTAAATATATAGATTTAAATGGATCTTCTTGGATAGTTGTATAAATGAGGAAAAAAGGGATTCCTGATTCAGGCACTCTTTCACATCAAAGACATTAGATTTCCATAGTCCATATCATTAAGAGTTTGTTACTTCTAGATTAAAATAACACGTTTTAATCTAAAAGCAGAAAACTCTTACTCTTTCACATTCCAAGCTTCTAGATTTGATATTACATAGGTTTTAAACAAGATTTTTAATTTCTCAATTTCTTGTTTTCTTCTTGGTTTCTTGTTTTCTGTTTTTTTTGTTTATGTTGTTCTATTATTGTAACAAGGTTTGGGCCCTATCAAATCACCAACTTATATTAATAAAAAATAATAGAAATTATTAGTTTCTCGAGGAAGATCATGAAGATTTTAATTCCTATATTAATTTTTTTTAGAGAGGATATTTAGAAAGAGGTTGATCTTATCTAGATAGAACAAAAGACCACTATGTAAACTACTAGTTACTTAAGAGGGTATTATAGAATTAATTACCATATCATATAATTTAGCCCTTAATGGAATCTTGTTCCTTCCAAGTGATCCCTAAAAAAATGTGCCTTGTGTTTGGACATGATCCCTTATGGTGAGGAGAGTATAGAATCTAGGTCATTTTTAAGCTAGTCATCTAGTAGGAAGTCCTAATGAAATACAATGCCTAATGATAATTTTATAGTAATAGTTCCCTTAAAAACCTTTGATGATCTATTTAGCATAGAGAGAAATACCTTTCCAATGGATTGAAAGAAGTCATAAAGGTCAGACATATAATAAGGGAGACACTATAAGTCATAAGTGTTGAACATAGGTTGTCATTGATGTTAGAAGTTTAGTTTCATTTGTGTTGGTAATTTCACTATTAAGATGAAAAATAAAGAAATATATATAAATTACAAGTTGCTAAGGTGTGGTCGTATATCTTTTGTATGCTTGCAATATCATGCTTGCATCTATCCTCTATGGTAGTGGTGATCCAAAAGTCTGTACCAGAATGTTTCAGTTTAGTTCTTAGGGCAGAGACATTTCTTTGGCAATACATTTATGGTTAACATTTCTTTTAGACATGTAGTTTTTCTTTGTGGTTTTAGAGGAGACTATTCCTAGATTAGTTCTATCATATTCCTAAGTTTCTAGAGGATATGTTCAACATGCAAAAATATTGAAGTGATAGAAGGCTCTTTATGTCTGTTTGTCAACTAGTTGAGTTGAAGGTTTGTTTGGTAACAACAACAGCATGCATAATTAAAATATTGTGTGTAGTATTAAAGATATGACCTATTTAAGGTTCTCTTGGTAGCCCATGGCTTCATTTATTTTTGGTGGAAACAAAATTTCATTTTGGACTAACGTGCTACATGTTTCATGTAATTTGAATTTAGGTCCACCTTATGTCAACCTAGTTATTAGTGGACCCATGACCAACATTGAAGATGTTTTAATGTCATGTATATATTCATTAGTTTGATGGATGCACAATGTGAATTGAATTGTACAGGATCAAGCACAAGAAGTGAAAATACAAGAAGATGATCTTTAAGCTAGAGTTATTCAATGCGAGTTGCATTTCAGGGTATGCACCATAATAAAAATACCATAAGATGTGTGGAAGAGAGTTTGTAGCCAATACATAAGTGTTTTAGGTGTCATAGGCTATAATTGAAGATCTAAAGCATTATCTTTGTATTTTGGTAGGATTGATGTTCTATTGTTGTACTGATTCAGTTGGGGATTGGTGTCTCTAATATATTGGTGCCTACAAATGCAATAGGGGATTGGTGTGTCCGGTAGGTTTGTGCCTACTTTAGTGTGTAAAAATTACTTGTATATTTTTGCATCATGAGGCTAGATTTGGATAGTAGATCCAACCAACTATTCTCATTGTGGTTTTTCCCATCTTGAGTTTCCATGTATATGTAGTGTTTACTTGTGTTCTTTATGCTTATTTTTTTATTTTCTTATGTGGGGTTTGCGGTGAAGAATCAAAAGCAGCATAATTAGGACTAAATTTGTTCAATGAATTATAGATCAGCTAAATTTCCTTCTTATCAATAGCATATGCTTTACATTGTTCCCTTAGATCATTAACCCTAGTGATGTAGTCCTGGATGTTGTAAAAGTTCTTAGGATCAAGGCTCATTAATTTATTATGAATTTGATAGCCTCTAACTTCATTTATAGAATCATACAATATTTTCAATTTTTCCTAAGCCTCATGAGAAATCTTGCATGATTCAATATGGAACAATAAATCTTTAGAAACTAGTTTACAAAGATGTCCAAGAGATTTTGTATGCTCAATCATCCATTTAATCTTTTTTCATCATCTATAGGTTCAAGTACCTTATTTTCAACATATAGAGAGTGACCTTCATTAATTAGTATACTCCATACATGTTGATACCATGTTTACTAGTTATATGACGTTAGTAAACAATTCTTAGAATGATCCATGAAAACAAAGAGATCACAAAAAAATAGATCAAAATAATGCATTAAGAGACCCCCCAACCAAGAAATCAATAATCCCCCAATAATATGTGTGGCACTTTGTATGTAATGTGTTTACAATTCCAAAAATATATTGTTGATTTATAATGCCAAGATGGATTAAAGATTAAAAAAAGTATAACAATATCTTAGAAAATTTAAGGTAATCTCTCCCAATATTATCTATATTGAAAATGGAGCCTTCCCAAGTGGATAAAACTTCTCCAAAAATGCAGTACGTCCAAATAATCAACCAAAATGCAGAATTGCACAAATTTGAATAAAAAGTAGAGATCCTCAATACCTTTCCAACACCACAATAATCATGGAAATCAAAGATCGTGGCAAAAATATATGAGCTTGGGAGTCCAAAAGAGAAAATTTGACTTCGATTAGCAATGAAATGCATTTGAGGAAAACTATGAAAAGATAGCTTATACCACTATGAAGTGCTCAAAACTAGCTTTCCATTGATATCTTGTTTTCCTAATTTTGACACTGTATGCTAAAGTTATGGATTTTTGAAGAAAAAAAGTTAAATTTTGCTAGCTAACAATTAGTAGACACAACCATTTTGATTTGAATTCGAAAAAATTCACTCATTTCATTGAAAAACTAATAGATACCCAAAATATATTTTGATGCTATCAATGAAACCCATTAAGCATTTTTGAATCCAAAAAGAAAAATATGTGATTTGGTAAAAAAAATAGTCCTAGGGTAAAAAGCTTCACTAGGCTATTTTGACAATCGTTTTTGCAAGATCTGGTCACTATCTACACAATCTAGAAGATACCTAGATTATATTTCATGATTTTGAACAAAACCTAGAATTTTTTTTTCAAAAATACACCAGGAAAATATATATTGGCCATTTTGGACTTAATCATGAGGTTTGTTTTGCCCCAATGTGTACCCTACAAAAGCTTAACCTCAAATAGTCCTAAGATATGAGAAGGGGTTTTGTGAAATTGAAGCTCTGATACCATGTTAGTGCTGATAGATAGCTTCGATACCATGTTAGATTCACTCAAGGAATCAAGCCTCCAAGATTATCTGCAAAAACCAACAACAACCTTCTACACGAGGGAAGAGCAAGAACATGAAATTGCAATAATAGGTGCAAGATATGGCCAATATGCAATATGCAAGATTGCAATGATATATTGGACTTACACAACAAAAAAATATCTCAACTAAGTTGCTTAATGGGTAAGTGCATGGATTTGTGACACAATTTTGGTGCCAAATTGCAAAAAAAACCGTAACAAGCCATATTGTGCTCACCAAATTTGGAGAGCACCAAATTTCGTGTTTTCCAAATAGGCTTGGTAATACCAAGCCTATTTGGTGAGTGTTGAATTTGGCACTCTCCAAATTTGGCACTCGCCAAATGGCTTGAATTTTGCAATGAATGTTTGTGAAATCTTTCTTCTTTTTCTCTACCAAAGAGACTATATACATGAAATACAAATTTAATGCAAATGGATGTTTGAGAGTGGTTTTGAATCTCTAGGATTTATAATGCAAATTCTAGTTTTTGGAAGATCTTAAAAATTTCAGACTTAGTCAAATTTTAGTAATTAGCATGTTAAATTTTAGTAATCAGGATGTCAAATTTTAGCAGTCAACAAGTTGTATCATCTTTCTTTCTCACTCTCCCCTTCTCTCTATTCTCTATCTCTCCACTCTCTCTCTCTCTCTCTCTCTCTCTCTCTCATCCTCCCTCTCTCCCCTCTCTCTCTCTCTCACAACCC
>VDFB02130288.1:0-43212 GCA_007258455.2 Sequoia sempervirens | reverse complement strand
CTTGTTGGCAGTCCTTTGCAAATGTTACAGGCATTGAAGGTACTACTCGCCCTTTGAGGGAGAAAATGTGACCTATCCCTTGTGCCAAATCCTCCCCAGTGGTGATTTGTGGCTAGGATGTGGAAAGGACTTCTAACAGTGTAGGGGTTTGGTGTGTAGATTCTACAATCTTTCGCTTTCTTTGCTTGACCCATCACAAATGGGTCTTGGATTCTTGGAGAACTCTTGTTGAGTGTAAGATCAAGCTCTTTCCCTGTGCAAAGTTTTTCTTCATTGCTTCTTTTGCTTCTTCAAAGGACAAATTTGGTGCTTGATGGTAAGCTATGGTATTGGGAATAGCACTTTCTCCCCATCAAACCTTGGTCAACTTCTTTTAACCCCCTTACTGAGCCTTTAAATGTGTGACCTATGTGTGTTAGACTTCCAAATCTCCCTCTCTTAGCACAAAGGCATGATTACATGGTGGAAGAATGCCAACAAAGATCACTTGACTATTCCTGCCCTAAATCCCCAACGAATGGCTCCTCTCAAGATGACAAGTCTTCTCAATAGAATGACTTTTGTTAGGATAATGCCTTGTTTCTCCTCATTGATACTGGTCTCAACAGTATGCTATGTATCCATTGCATGGAGTTCTTTCTAATGATAGCGCTTCCCTTCGTTTCGAGGTGCATATTTTCTGCTATGTACTTCACTTCAAAACACTGTCCAATGGATTCTCCAAAAATGTGGTATGAGATGGTAAGTTACTTGAGAAATTTGTGACTCTTCATTACAATTTTCTAAATATATTGTCTTCGGCGTACCTATTGCACACAAAGGTGCAATTGCTAGTTTTATTATTAATTGCACACTAAAGGCTGATGCTGAAGAGCCCATAAATACGTATCAAAAACACATTATTACACGAAAAAATGCCGCAGCAGTGCACTCCTATTGGCGTAATTATTTTATTATTATTTGCACACTAAAGGCTGATGCTAAAGAGCCCATAAATACGTATCATAAACACATTATTACACGGAAAAATGCCGCAGCAGTGCACTCCTATTGGCGTAATTATTTTATTATTATTTGCATACTAAGTGTAATGAATGAATGTATGTCAGTTGATGTAAAGCCTATGCTGCAAAAGTTCATGTGTAAATCATTGACCTTGTGTTTGTAATTCCATCAAGTCAATTGAATTGAATAGCTTTGTCAAACTTTATGTTGAAGCCCAATGTCCATTGAAGAAATAACTTTGTGTGTCCCTTCAGCGATTGATTTTATGGAATCATCTGATGTTTATTTACTAGCAATTGCACTTTAGGTGTGCAATGGGGTACGCCGAATAATAGTGGATATTTATTTGTAAATATAACTTTTTTATTTTATTTTTAATTTATTTAGTAATATTTTAATTTTTTTCATAACTCTGAATCGGCTATGATACTGACAGTGTGGTACTGTATCCAGACATTTCAGATATGGCCAAAAATATGACCTTGTTTATGGATACATCCAGATATGACACTTGCATCGTATCCATCAGTTTATCACAGATGATCTTGAGTGAACAATAACAAAACTGGGTAGGCATATTACAGAGAGGGTAAAAGTAATGGGTTTGCAAATTCTGTATCCAGATTTTGACAATCTGAATTGTTGGCAACTTGGCAATATCATGAGACCGACCCCTATCAAAAATATGCCAAGGATACAAGGAGGTTGTGCTCCAAGATCTAGAGAAGGCACATAACAATGAAAGGTTTAGATGATAGTTTTCTACAAGAATAAGATTTCCTTCTAGTTGATTGTAAGTTCAAAGAGAAAACCTTAGTTGAACCTCATGAGTCAGAAAAACTGATGTACCCATGAGTATGATAACACACAAGGGTATGATAACATGCTCTGAATACAACAGAAGAGTCTGAAGCTGTCACTGTGTATCTTTTTTTTCTCTCAAATTGGGAAAGAAAATGCAAAAATAATTTGCCTACTCGGAAAAGGAAATCTAAGCACATTAAAGACTAAAACTTGACTTTGAACGCATCGTAAATCTGAACTGATTGTATATAAAACGGAAAATCCAATCTGAAAAGTATGAACAAATGACTAGAGTAGTCAAGTAATAGTGACCACACAAACATCAACACAAGGGTGACCAAATGGAAGATGCGAAGTAAGCGGCGGCCAAAATAGCATGGTAATTCCTTCAGCCTCTTGTCTTCTTCATGTAGTGGCCTCCATTACTGGCCCAAAAAGCAAGTACAAGAACATTCTCGATTGAACAGAGGTTAAAAGAAGTCTTTGATTTCTTATCATCCACCGTGGACAAGATTAACTATGTGCCTAGTTTGAAGTAATGTACTAATTTTTTTGAAGAGATTGTAAGAGACAATACCTGGAAAAAATCATTACGAATTAACATTCAAGAAAAAGAGACCATAGAACTTCACTATCCACAGATAAACCAAAAAGAACAATAGTTTAAAGTCTAAACCAAGAGAAATGCAGAGCAATATACTTCAAAAATGCTTTACACGAGTATGTTTGAGGAAGCAATCCCAGAATAGTAACAGAACAAAGTTTATTTTTTAAAATCAAAGACAAAAATTGACAATATAGTTAAAGGTATATCATAAGGTAGAACCTGAATAAAACTGAAGGAACTCCATTAAAAAACTAAGAATGCATATAATTTTGAAAACATACCTATAGAAGTAAATAACAATAATTCGATTGAAATAAGAACCTATGGCACTTTAACTTGCCATCCTAAGCACATTGAAGAAGCTCTCAATGGATGCAAATTCAATCCAATTATACATAATACAGAATTCTTGATGGAAGTGTTGCTAAGCAGAATTGAGACCTGCACTTGCAATAGTTCATCAAACTCTTCAAGGAGGATACAACTGTACTATAAGTACCCTTATATTTTAAAGGAGAGTAATCCAAATTTTCCTTCTTCAGTTCCTCTTTTTTCTTAGAAAACCATCCAGTGAAAAGCCCTCCCTTATTACTACTTTCCTCATGGCCTTTATGCCCAAGAAGGTCAGAGGTCAAACTTGAGATGTTTTCCTTTGAGAATTCACCACCCATCGACCTACCTACTTGTTGTTGTTGTTGTGGATCCATCTGATTGGTTGCTGGTATGCCACCCATATAAGCAGAAGGGAGCCCTATCAAAGGAACTCCCCTTCGAGGATAGCCCATCCCCATTGGAGGGAATTGCTCCTCTAACTTTGGGGGTGATATGCAAAAAATAGATATACACTATACATAATTTAAAATAAAAAAGATACTTATTCTAATACATACACTATAAAGAATTGAAAATATAATATGTTTATATATAATATCGTTAATCAAAGGAATAATAATAAAGATCATCTGTGATAAAAACCTATCAAAGGAACTCCCCTTTGAGGATAGCCCATCCCCATTGGAGGGAATTGCACCTTTAATCAGTGCTAACAGAATGCCTCCAAATATGGCACTTCTGGTAGCAGATTTCAGGCCCTGCCTCATTTGGAGGAACCCACCTATGGCCAAGGAAACTTTTAAGAGATGGAAATTTCTTTACACGTATATAAAGGTAGGCAGATCCTTTTAAAAGAAAAACTATAAAATCCATGTATTTTTAATTAATTCTGAGGAAAATCCACTGTCACTAGGAGACCTAAAGTGCAGGTGCAAGGACAAGGATGAGGATATGGACAAGGATGAGATTTCATTTTGAAATATGGTATGGGGGTATATGATGTCATCACAGGAGTATATCAATATGGATGAAAGAACACTAAAGGTACTTAAGGGTACATGGAATATCTACATAGAGATATGAGTATGGGACATGGTCATCTGGCTTAAGAAAACCATGAGACTTATTATTTATATGTGCTTTTATGTGCATTCATATGCAAAACTTTTATCAATTGATTAATCTAAATTTTAGAAATTTTGTAAGAAATTTCACTAGTTCAAAAATAAATAAAAGATGACCTGTAAGAGATACTCTCTAGTCACAAGGGTATGTGGGTATAGGTATGCTAATGGAGATGTGGGGTACAGCTATAGAAATGGGTTCTAATCTTAACCTTGAATTCCTGGTGACTAGGAAAAAACAGAAAATTTACTAAAAATTCCTTACAGCTATGTTAAATTGGAAGAATTATTTTCTAAAATTTTTGAATCATGCCTGTATCTTATTTTTTTAAAAACTTATGTGAAAGTTTTGCTAATGTGTGACAATACCCCTATATATTTAGATTTTTTGGAAAATTTGGAGAAATATCCTGCACTCAAAGAGGAAAAAGGAAAAAAACCTGTAGCAACTCCTGTAGCAGTAAAATTCCATGGATCCTCTTTCTGCCTGAGGAAGACCATCCCACAATCAAAGGCTGAAAATAGGTCTCCCCACAAGGCAAAATTTTCCCCCAACCCTGGCGACATTGAGAGCCACTGCCTGTATACCTCCATGAAAACGTTCTCCTCTGGGAGAATTCTTGAGACCTACTATGAAGTGGAATACTTAACCCCCCAACTGCCCCCATGTTGAAGGCACCACCAAGGTCATCAAGAATTCTATCAGGGCAGGGCTCCCTCACATGATCAGGCATGGCCATTGGCGTTCCTCTATTGTTGGTTTATATGCTTCTATGATGATGAATGCCCGATTTGGGTTTTCCTGAGAGGTTGTGAGAGCATGGGTGGAGTGGATTGGATTGAAGGGATTGTGAATTTTTTTAGCTTATCTTCAATACTTGGGAAATGCAGAAATATTAATTGCAGAAATACGTTTGGCAATATTGGCATCAAGTCCCCAACAGTATTTTTAGTTAAAACATTGGCATCAAGTTCTTCTAAGCAAATCCAAACTGTGTACTGATATATTACAAACTGAAATTCAGGGAAAGCGACCAGTTCATTTTTCATTACCTACTCACACGTAAAACCTAGATAACAAAGTGTACAAACTTCTGTTCAAAACCATCACAACCCCCATGTATATATATAACAATGCCCATGTATATATATACTCTGGGTAGATTGTTTTATACCACCAGACGTCCGTATCATGTCAATACCCAACCAATCAAGCATGCATATCTACCAGGGCAGTTGCGACTACAATATCTGACAGAGTTCCTCTATCCTTTATGCTTCGATGGATGTCCATACTGTTCCAAAGCTCCCATTTTGGCATGGGTAGCAAGTATGCTAGCAAAGGTTGCGGAATTTCGCTTTAAACCTTACAGTTGCATTTGCTTGGAAATTTCTAAATCCTTTTCAACAAATCCATTTTGTGCATATCTTGCAATCATTACAGGCCACGAGACCTATCTCTTTGAGGCATCTTGTCAAACACCAGGGCAGCTGCAACTACAACATCTGAAAAAATTTCTTTATCCTTTATGCTTTGATGGATGTCCATACCCTGTTCCAAAGACCCCATTTTTGCACAGGGAGGAAGAATCTAAAAAAACTCCTCCTTCCATGATGCTTTGATGGATGTCCATACCTTGTTCCAAAGCTCCCATTTTGGCACAAGCAGCGAGGACAATTGACAAAGTTTCAGAGAAATTCTTATAGTAGGTAGAGGTGGCGTTGTTACCTATAGAAGCGCCTGTGAGTCCGTCTTCTGTGGAGTCGGATATGAATGTTGAGGAGAGTGGCATTTAGAACGCTGGTTTTTCTGTTTACGTCTTCAACTGCCAATTCAATAGCAGTCCTCCTATTTTGCCAGTAGTTGTGGAGCGGCGGCGAGGCGGGCACAACAGGAGTGTAGGGATTTTCACAAGTAGCGCAAGCGGTGCATACTACTGAGAGCGGAGGAGGAGTAGACCACCTGCGCAGTCACCACATTACCCACAAGAATTTATGATAAAAAAATTCGGTGAAAAGCGGTGAAGCATCAAAAACAGTAAAAAGCGGTGAAGAAATATCAACGACGGGTAGACTTTCAATCATCTCCAGTAAAAGGTCAACCGTGGATTTTTAAATTTAGCTCGCTCTATTTCATATTGGATACGCCTAAATTCGGTGTAAAAAATACACACGACTGTGCTCAATGGCTGCGATGATTACAATAGTCTCCAGGATGACCCCAACCGTAGGGCATAAAAATCAGTTTCGCTCATTTCATAGTAGGATACGCCTTCGGCGTAAATTAAAATAATTTTCTGTGCCAATGCTAATGTACTGGTCTCTGATTTAGCCAATAGCTAGTATCCATTGGCATTATTCAATTTAAACTTTTTTTTGCAGCTAATTATCAGTTTGTAATTTAACTGGTAGGAAATTGTGTTTGCTTGTGCTTGGGTGATTAGTTTTCCTTTAAATCTGAAAATCTTACTGTAAGCCTTGATTGTTGTCAATCTGGTGCTTGCACCCAAGAAAAAAACATAATCATTTAGCAATTTACATTTAACTCAAAATCCCCCATGAAATCTTATATAATATGCATTGTTGTAAATTCCATTAGTTTTAGGTTTAGTTAGAACTCAGACAGCTTCATAATTTGATGACAGTTCTACTGTATTCATTGTTCCAGTTTGAGTTGTATCACAACAAACAAGTGAAAACATTAACAAGGTGCAGGTCTCTTTACGAGCATAGAGACATTTTTAAATTTTTAAAGGTAGAAGACACTGGTTGTTTCTTGTATAAACCTGTCACCTTTGTCAGTACTTTCCCAATGAATAATTATTGAATTTAGAATAGAATGGGGCCCATTGTAGATGCTCTGTTTTGAACTATCAAATGAAAAACACTACAAGAACAAAAGGGTAAAAACATGACTAGACATCAAAAGATATTGATAGTGTTCAATACCCCTGTTTATTCTTTAAAGGAAGGTTCAACTGCAAACAAAAATCAAACCAACGCTAGAAAAATAAAACCATAGCAGTTTTTGCCCAAAAAGTGTGGATCGTTTAGCTTACTAGATTGACAAATCATTTAAGAATCACACAATATGTTTAAAAGAAAACAGAAAAAAAGTAAGAGCTCTTTCTTAAAAGGTGTTGTATAACTATGACGGTATATCCCTAGTGCACTTATCAGGTCTTGTTTGGAAAGCAATACAATGTAAAATTAGATCAACTAACAAAAAAATGTTAATACATGCAGAATATAGGGCATAACGAATATCATAGTCGTGCAGCAGAATTATATGTGCCAAAAAAGATTACTGCAAAATGTAGTTCATTATTAACATTGTATAGCATAACACATTGTATAGCAGAAACAAATATGCAGAAAATAGGAGCGCCTTGCTCAACCAAGATAGATTGATACGTAGAGAGGATTAAAGTTTTAAACCCCTCTTGTGTTCAGGCACACAACAACAAAAGAAAAGAGAACAGTATTCAATCACATATAACGCTAAAAACAAGCAAACGCATATGCATTTTGGTCTAAATACATACTGGGTAAAAATACGGTAGAGCCGCCATACCAGAGTATGCAGGATGGATTCCGCAGTCGAACTCCACGGACATAATACATGAAAAGGTACCATCAGTTCCATTGAAAAAAAAAGAACAAAATCTCATCCCAACGATAGTTCTCAAATATTAAATCCCATTAAAAGCTTTTCATCGGGTTAAAAAATTCCTTTCTCTCTGAAAAAGAAGTAAAATCCTACTAACGGTGCAAATGCAGTATAACCCTATTCTTTCAAAAGCAATAAAAAACATCTCCCCCAAAATCGTTTAAACCCGCTACTTTCAGGCTGTGAGCTCAAGAAATTCTCAATAACCGCAGGTTTATTCAAGCCAGCTTCCCTTAATAAGGAAATCCACTTGAGACCTACTATATTATATAAAAGACAGTGTCACAAAAAACACACTTAGGCGATTATTGCTGAACATTAACAGAACAGGCACAGCATGTAAGTTGGGAAATGACAATAGGCAGCAAACATTAATGAAATATGAAAACGAGATTTGCTTTTAAAAAATACTTTGAATTCATATTTTTCTCATCATTTTCACATATTCACCTGGCATCTATGGTATCTTATCCATTACTCTTAACAAAACGTCTTTTCCTTTAATCTTTTCATAGACGTTTCCACAGATTCGACCTGCATTCTTACAATTTGCTATTTTAAAAGCATATTTTCAATTCATTATTTCTCAATCATTTTCCCTCATTTAGCTCACATATTTCACAGTCATTATCACAGATTCAACTTACATTCTCGAAATTGAACTTAAGAGTACTTAGTTTGGGAATAAATTTAAATGCAAGAAAATCCTTACCAAATGGATATTGACCTAAAAGCACGGCACAAAGAGAAGCCAAGCAGAGCCGAGCAAGAAGCGCCATTAACTTCGACGACTGTAAACTGACTCCAAATCCCATTTAATCTAAATTCAGAGCATACATCCACAGCAAATAAACTCGATCTGTTTTATCTATATCCTCAAATTTTATGTATATCAAGAACCGCCAGAGAATGATCTGCCTAGCCCCCCTGCTCCGTGAGCTCCCAACGAATATGAATCATAACTTTTTCAAATAAAGAAATCCCTAAAAGAAGAACCAAATGAAACCAAAGAAACCCTATGAAAACAATTACGTGAAAACGGAAAACCTAACAACAGTGTTTTCCAGCGTCCGATTTTCTGTCGTCCTATGAATTCGAGAGCAAAAGCAGCACATGATGATTTTCTGGGTCCTATGAATTCAGGAGCAAAAGCAGCACATGACTTCCATCTCTCTGTCATTTTTAATGCAGTTTCAAAAACTTTACACAGAATATTCCATCGTTGTTTTCACTGTCGTTGCTTGCACTGAATAATGCCTCTCCGCATAATTATTCATTAGAATAAAATAAAAAATGAAAATCTTTGAAATCCGAGTCATAAAATGAGAGATTGAAGTTTGTTTGAAATGTATAGATATATGAAAGAAAAAAATCAACCATTAATAAAAATCATTGATCTGCCACTTGATAATATTATAGAAATCAATTTTTTTTATAAAAATCAAAGTATAAATAGTTTAAAACAATAATCAATTTCAATAACATTCATAGATAATATTACACATATTCACAGTAAAAGATGGGTAGATGGATAAGAATAATCACATCCAGATAATCTAAATGAGATTAGAATCAAAAACAGAAAACAACAGCATAATCATAAGAGAAGGTTGTTGAAAACTATATCAATAATTATTTATTAAATGACTAAGTTTCAAACAGTAGTGAATACATAAAATAGATACTAAATGTGAATAATAAAAATTTTAGCATTAAACTGCAATTAATTGGTAAGCGAAAAAAACATATGAATAAAAAGAAAAAAGAGAAAAGAGATTCATTTCTGGAAGCATAAAGACATAAGTTCGTAATGCTCAGCTGCCACCAGCGTTCTTTGTCATTGCATCCACCTCTGTAGAGTTACTCTGGAATTGCTTGGCCAACTCATTGTTGAGAATTTCCGGAATGGGGAAGGGAAAGACTTCACCGGGAGCTTGACTGTTAAAAGCCAGTATGGCAGAGGCAGTGGTGTTTCCAGAGTTCTGAATATAGTGCATCAAGGCCTTGGGAAACACAAAAGCATCCCGACTTGATGTCTGCATAGAACAGCTTGTTGGTGGTGTCATGGAAGCCAACTCTGAGAAACCCTTGCAAAACGAAGCAGATTTCCGAGGCTCGTGGGTGTGAGTGAAGAGGAAGAAATTCAGCGACTGCAAGATCTAGGCGAGCAATCATTAATCCCAATGTGTTTATTACGGGGAAAACTTGTGGTCAGGCGGCAGTCACATTGGCTCCTATTGAATTGCTTGTATTTCCCGGGGTTCTCAAAACGCATGTAGTAAAGTGGTGTGCAGTAGCGTCGTTGGTATTAATACAAGGCAGCCCATTCATAAAAACTCTGGAAGAGGAGAGATCTGCTACGCAGAAATCCTGCAATGGGTCTGGATCTGCACTTACTGTGGCACCAGTAAAACCAGAAACAAAGGAGCACAAAAGTATGCCATTGCAGTTTTGTGATTTTGAAGAAGCAGAGAATAAATCACAAGAATAATTATCTTCTGGCTTTGTATATATATAAATGCAGGATAAGTGATGGTGCATCATTAGTTGGGAATGGCGAAGATTTTCTCAACGGAGTTTTGTCTTAGTACGAAGCTTTTTAGAAAAGTTCAGAATTTTATTTGCTGTCGAGCCTTACTTTTTGGACATTACAAAAAAGGACATTCTTTTGCTTTTTAACAATGCATGGAAGTTGCTTAAATAGTTATGTTTTTTATTTTTATTAGAATATTATATTTAGATTGGCTTTCTTTGTGAATATTATATTATTTTAACGTTTTATTGTAAGAAGTATTTATCAAAAATATATATATTTTTTATAATAATTGTTCTTACTTTCATTTCTATTGTGACATTAAGGATTGTCAAGTTTTTTAGTTTTAAAAAATAAATTATAAAATTTTATTAGTTATGTTTTACTATGCACTACAATATTTATAGTAGGGTTATATTTTTACCTTTCAAGGTGATTCATCTATAGTTTATGGTAGGAAAAGATCAAGGGTCAAGATGATAGAATAATTGAGAGATGGTTACCTTCATGTTACATATGTAATGTACATAGCTCAATCCAAATATCATGCATCATGTTGGTTACATGCACCCATCAAAGATTTTGAACACAAGTCATATTGCGTGATTTGGGAGAGCAACTAAAGTCGGTTGGTGTAGGATTACAATTTTGATTGGAAGTTATTTGTTATATTAAATAATATATATTGGGGTGATTATTTCAATTTTGTTGAATGTGAATTTTTTCAGTGGTTTCTAATGGTAATTTGATTTTTCATGTCAAATCCCAATAGTTATTAGGGTTAAAGCCTATTTTCTAGATGATGATGTTTTCTTTATTGAAAACCAAATTTGTAAATAACAAATAAACTTTATATTTGCAAAATTATTTTTTGGGATGATTTCCTAATAATATGAAAATAATTTTTTAGAAGAATAGGGGAGAGGGGCCTATACTAGAGCACCCTAACTTCATGTTTCTCAAAATCTTACGTGGAAATTTCAAATAACTCCTAATTTTGTACAATAGTTTATTTGGCAACTCACATGCTTCTATATTTCGTTTTAGGGCCACATCATCAAATATGATGCCATATCAACATGCTTTTTGTTGAGGTATCAAAAAGGCCCAAAAAAAAAAGTGAGACGGAGAGTGGTGCACTAAGTCATGTTTTATTGGTACACTGATGTGGCATCACATGATTTGTCACTTTGCGTACTTTATGGATAAAATGTGTTTTGCAATTGGATATTAAAGTGCCCCACTATGAGGCTCACTGAGGACTACTTCTATCCCTACTATTAGACCCTGCTCCATTATGGGCCCCTCTCCCCTATATGACACACTAATTTACCAAACTAGCATACATATATTAAATATTAATATATATAAAATATGCTGAGAGTTATTTTTATTTTGTGGAAAGACTCAATATTTGATTTTCCATACATATATCCAATTTCTTCTTTAAATTTATGTATTTATGTAACCTTGCCAAGTTCCAAACCAAATGAGCCCTATATCAATTCCCACATTAAAATTAGGTGGAATTTGTCCCCAAACTTACAACGTAATGTTTTTGTTAAGGGTAGTTTTGTAAGTATTTGATTTTATGTTTTATAAACATTAACTTAAAATCATACAAACTTGTATATAGAAAAGCATAACATCAACATCAACCATTTGCATGTCAACATTAATTGAGATATATTATATATTACGATTAATGTTATATTTAAATCTTAATCTATTTTCAAAATTTTTAAGAAAATTCCAATTTTTAAAGGTTCTATATTTTCGGTTTTTTTAATGAATTTGTGAATAAAATAACTTTAAACTGCTTTAAAACAAAGCAAAAAAATTAAAAAACTATTGAAAAATAAATAAAAAACTATTGAAAAATAAACAAAAAAAATTTATAAATAAATACATTGAAATTTCTTATAAAAATTTATTACATGGCACCAAATATTTAGTTTTAATACATTGAAATTTCTTATAATTATAAAAATAAAAAATATATTTGTGTTAAATGTTCACTCTAAAAACTTACAAATTTATTACATGACATTAATCATTTAGTTTTAATTTATCTTTTTAACAAGAAAAATGATGAAAATAAGTGCCTCAAAAAGGATAACTCTCCACGTATTTTATATAAAATAAATGTTATATAAATACTAATTTATTATAATAATTACTATAATTAAATTAATTATAATAATTACTATAATTAAATTAATTATAATTATTAATTTTAAATTTTAATATTAATAATAATAAAAATGAAATCATTATAAAATTGATTATGATATAAAAATTAAGTATTATAGAGTGAATAAGATATCAAATTGATTTTAAACATTTAAAATCTGCTTTAAATCTACTTAAATTTTTCTTAAAAAAATGACTACATACAAATGAATGTAGTTATGCTAGTTGCATATCATTTGAATGTCAAATCCATACTAAAGAGCTTTTCCTTACATTGAATTTTTCTTTTTGATTGATGCCATTGTAATACACCTCTCAGCGTAATAAAAGATAGAGCTTGAAAACATGTGCATTGATGTATTTTGAAAATGATAATGTTTATAAATTTAACATGTAAAAATAAAAAATTTAAAATCCCACACACAAATGATAATGTTAAAAGATTTATATTTAAACTCAACAACTGTTGAAATACACAAAGAAGAAATATGAAAAAAAAATAAAAAAAAATATTTTTTCTCACATGAGAAAAGGTGCAATGGAAATGATATCAGCTACATAAGAAAAATTATACGATCATAACATCACTTAAGATTAAAATTCTTGATACTAAGTTATTTATTTCTAAAAATCTCAAAAGGTCAAAGTCTTTTATTTTAAGTAGAATTTTGTCAAAAATTGTTTCAAGTTCAATAGAATTAACATAACCAAGGCACATATTTATAATTTGGCCTTCATAACTATTAAGTAATTACAATAATTAAGAAAATAATATTTTTAAATATGTGAACTTCTAAGACTCTTTGAATTATTAGAGTTTGAACATAATAAAGTAAGACATATATTTGTGTATTACATTTAGCTTTAAATTTGACACTTCAATGACTATCATGTGTCTATGCAGCTAAATCCCTCATATTAAAATCCTCAATGATAGCCATGTCTTCCTTTTCCTTCTCAAGCATCTTGCATTGATATTTCATAAATTCTTATAGTGTCACATTGGTTCCATCCAAGTTAACTCTCTCTAGATAGTTGAAACAAAAATGGTTTGTCGTATAAGTATTTGTAACTTGAGTAGTTTTTATATGTCTTATATCTATCTATTTTTTAAAATATTTGATTAAGAATTTTATTTTCATCAATTTTTCTAGAGATGCACAAACTTAAAATTGATTGGCTAATTCAGTTCTTGATTAACTTCTTTAGTTAGGTGGCTCTTAATGGCATTGGTAAAGTTGATGGTTTCATCTTCATTATATAAATTCCTTGTTTTATCACTTAAATCATAAACATTCATTCTTAAATATAGCTATGGCTATAACTTGAACATTCTCCAACTTCTTCATTCTTTCTTCAATCGACTCTTAGTTTTATTATTTCTAATTATGCCATTAATATAACACAATTTTCTCTATCTACAATGCTTTTGGATAAAATATTTTTAAATTTGATCTTAAGCATCTCTTTAATATGAAGAATCTTAGACATTTTTCTTTTTTCAAATTAAGTTAACCATATTTTAATTAAGTCAAGATCTTCATTAATTATTTTATGTATATTATAATATCAAAAAGTACACATCCTTACAATTCCATACTATGTTTTTTACTCTCTTTGGTGTCCATTGCCTTAGTATCTCTCTTGGCTCGCTTTAGCCACTATATTGGCCCTTTTTTCCTTCCCATGGTTCTTAGACCATATTTCTTGTGTTCATCTTTTGACGTTACCTTTATTCTATTCCTATGTTTTGTTAGTGGCTTATGGTTTTAGAGATTGATTTTTTTAAATACTAGTATTCAAGCATGTGGATGCCCATGCAAAATACTAGTTTCCCACAATAGTTTCTTGTCTAGTGGTCATTTTTCAGCATTTTTCCACTTTTCACCTTTCAAGATTAGTGGAAATTGCTTAGGACAAATCTAAAAGTCGCATTAACCTCTTCTTATCACCTCTATTATTTTTGGGGTCAATCTTTCCACTTGGAACAATCTCTTGGTTTTCTTTCATGTAACCCTAGCTCTCTAGCTCTTTTTTGCACTCTTCTACTCTAATGATGACATATCATGTTCTAAAGCTCTAGAGCTCTCTAAAATGCTTATTTAACTCTCTTTTCTTCTTAGTTTCCTTAAGCCCTCATAGGTGATATTGTTCTTGAGTTATTTTTATTATCTTCTCTCTACTTTTATTGTAAGTATTTATTTTGTTATGCCCCTAAGCACCATGGGCTTCTCACATCCTTTAAATTTAATTCTAGCTTTCTCTATTGCACAATCACAACTCTTATAATTTCCTAACACACTTGGGATAGGAGCACTTTCACAAAAAAAAATATACCTATCTATTGGATGATATTGAGGTAGAATTACCAAATCAAGGGTTTGACATGAATGAAATACCCCAAATAGACCCAATAAATTTTCTTTTTCTTTGTAGCTATAGGTTTATTTGTGAGAGGATATATGGCTATACTAGAGTTTGGTGATATCTTCCTCTAAGTCCTCTTTTCTTATTATTTCAATAAGTTTCTTCTAATATATTAATTCATTATGTTTTTGTTATATCATACTTGCTATTACTCATTTCATCATATTTTTTAGTTTTATTTTTCTTCTACTTATAGATTTTTATGGATAGAATAAAACATTTAATTTTCTAGCTATATGGGATAATAGTGTGACGTGTATAAATCCACACAATACATCATGTAAATTTTTCTTCATCTTTCAATGCTAATTTCCTTCCCCTTCTTTTGGCCCTATAATAAAAGTTCATAAATTATTATTTTATTTTCAAGAATTTAGTATTTTTCATTTAGTTAAAGATCTTTCAATTAAAATATTTTTAAGGTTGTAAATTTAAATTTTTAAGCATTACTAAACTAGTCTCAAACCTAATGTGAATGAAGGGAAAACCATTTGTTTACTAAATCTTAGTTAAATATAATGTTTTTCTATTTTACAAATATTCATAGCATTGTCAATTATTTTAGATCTATAGATTAAAAACTTTCTTAGCAATTGATTCATCACACTTTTCAGCTTATCAAATTGTTAATGAATTTTCATGGGATTTGAAACAAGTGTAGTAACCAACACTATAACAACTATAGCAACTAGCATCGAAATGGGAAGAAGGAAAATGGAGGTCTGCACAAAACAGAACGCGTCTTCCTTCTCCAACGGTAGTTTTTAAAATAATTCGAGCCGTTCTGGTTACTCTTTGGGTTTTCATGGAGTTAATCGGACTGGTGGGTGTGATTTTTCGCTACGTTCTGATGCCTCAGGGTGTAGATCATCGCCATCTTGTTAAGTAAATGGTTTTTCTCGAGAGAAAAGAGGGCTTTATGGTTCTTCCAAGAGTTCTGGAATCTTCAAAGACCGTTCGTTTAAATCTAAGGGAGCCAATTTCGTTCAAAGGGGTGTTGTGCATTTCAATGGAGATTCTCATTTTTGCACGCGTCGTCCTTATGTAGCTCAAGAGGATTTTTCGTTCTCTTGACCTCTTCCTCAACCTAGGAAATCACTTAGTAGGGTTTCCCAACCGCCTTTTGATATCTATTTGTCATATTCCGGATCTCACGAGAACTCTCCTTGTTCTTCACATCGATCATGGGTTGATGTGGTCTCTGGTCATAATCCTCGAGCTACGTTTCTGAACATCCTAGTTAATTCTGGAGTTCCCTTCAATGCAAATAGGCAGCTTCAACATCTAGCAACGTTTCTTAATAATATTCCTTTATCTTTTGGAAATGATGTTTTTTCTCCTACAACTTTTCCAAATTCTATTCCTATCCTCAGTAATGGGAATCTGGATCAGGAGGGTAAAAGCAAAGAGGTTACTTCTTTTCTTAAAAAAGGGTGATTGGGATAGATTTTGGCTTGAACATGCAAATGAAAGTCTGACGACCAAAGTTGAAGAGGGCTTGTACTTTAGAGGGCACTATTTGAGTGTCTTTCAAGGAGGAAATGCTCCAGCCTCAAATTCAGGATCTTCAAGGTCTAGGGCTTATTTGTAAGTTTTGGAATTCCTCTTCTGACTTGAAATTTTTGCAATCTCAGTTTTTTAAAGAATGGGAAGGATCTTCTCAAGTTTTTTATCTAAATAAGGGGGGTGGGTTCTTTGTAGTCATTGTTTCTAATAAGGAAGTTAGAAATGCAGTACATAGAGTTAAATATTGGTTTTGTCATGGAATTGGTGTATATACTACACATCATGGACTCCAAATTTTTCCCCTTCATATACTAGGGTTAGGTTTATGCCTTTCTAGATTTAGTTGCAGGGTCTATTACTTGAGTATAGAGAGACCCATCTTATTAAAAATTTGGGTAATCAATTGGGTATCTTTATTCAACATGATTTGAATTTTTTTAAGACTCCATCGTTTCCTATGAGGTTGTGTCCTTTTTGATGTAACAAAGTTTCTTCCCACCGTTTTGTGCATTTCTTCTAGTAATGAGGTTTGGGAGCAAGAAGTAGTTTTTGAAGATCCACATAAATTTTGTTCTTCATGCCATTTTCTTCTACATCCTATAGGCTTGTGTCAGATGAATAAGGCAATGGGAAGCCCTATTCCATATTCTCCTAAAAAGGCATCCATTCTATTTTCATTTATTGAATTAGCTATGCAAGTTTTTGATTCACTTTTTGAGGGTCATAAGACTATGTCTTGTAAGTCAAAGACAGTATAGGAAGAAAAGGAGGTGTTAATGACTAGACATCTATTCTTGCTTCTGACTTCCAAGAAGCTATTTTATGCAAATTTCTCCAATGCAATTTTGATTTGAAGGGTGTTTGTTTGAATAGGATGTATAAGGGTAAGGAGAAATTGTTTAGTTCTAATCCTAGTTATGTTGTAACTATGGATTTTCTATCTAGTTGTAGTCTTCATTCTAGTCCTTCAAGGTAGGGGGTAATGAATTGATAGGGTATTCCAAAGGTTCAAAATTGTTTGGTCATGGCAAGTGGACAAGATCATTTTCTGAAATCTATTGTTAGTGTTGGGGAAAGCCACTCTTCAAAAGTAGTTGTTGATTATCAGGTTTCAAATTCTCACAGTATTCCTAAACATGCTAGAAAGGATCTATATATGAAAAAGTCATTTAAAAATTGTTTTAGTCGATTTCCAAATGGGATTACTGTAGAACTCTTTCAACTGTTTATTAAAGGAAAAAATTTGCATCACTATGTTCCCATTATTTTGACTTTTTCAATGCAACAAGTGCAGTCAAAGTCCTCTATCTTGATTTGGGGAGACTTTGTTGTAAGGAAAAACTTAATTTGTTCTTCTGATAAGCATCTTGAAGAGGTAAATCTTGGTATTTCCGAACTTCCTTGGGACTGTGGATGGTTTTCTACTCTTTCTCAAAACAAACAACCATTAGCATTTTTAGTCAAACTAAAGCAAATAAAACATCCCTATGAGATATGTAATCATGCTAGATATGCAACAAGAAAATAAGAAACCAAATAAGTTAAATGAAAGCATATGAAAGCAAGACCAAAATCTATCCCATAGTGGGAGTGGTGCTCCTTTGATCTGAAAAGGATTCCCTTTCCCACCCCCTTGATAAGCTTCCAATGATAATGAACAAAATGTGATACAATGTAAGATTAAATGTGCCTATAGTAGAAATGTTAAGATTGTGGATGTGATTATGGATGAATGTGGATGATTGTGGATAATTTCTTCATAGAGAAGCCATCTATAAATAGGGTTGAAGGGTTGAAGAATGAAGAGATTGGAGGAATGTGGGACTAAAGGAGATCCAATAAGATTGTGACACTTCTCACAAGGCTAAAGGGTGAGGATGGAGCACATTTTGGAGAATGTGCATAGTTAATGCATGTGGTTGACATGTAAGAGGGTATGTGCAAGATCATGATGGGCCAAAAAGTGGCAATATGATGGGTATTTGTAGGGTATGTGGATGACATCTTTTTTTTTACCCAAAATTGATGAAATGAAAAGGGTTTTTAAAGGAAATTCTCAGCTTTCTACTAATATAGATTACACTTTACTTTGAATTTAATAAATAATTATTATTCATTTTTTATTTGAATTACGACCCAAGTCCTGATTGATAGGCCGATTGAAAAAAATCTATAGCTTTCAAATGGTCACATTTTTAGAATCCAAAATATGCATCACATACTATAGGATTAAAAAAATAAAAAAATGAATTTCATGAAGTTTTGACCAAGTTAAGGTTGTTAGACATACGAGTTTTTATATTTTTTAAAAGTTGTAATAAAAAAATCATAATTAATTATTTACTTGGAAAAAAAATTAAAAAAAATGCATCGCATCCAGACATGAGTCTTCTGCTTATGTCTAAAATCTTATAAAAAATAATTATCATTTTACTGTGGTTAGGGTGGTCAGACAGACACCTACTTCTTATTTTTTCCCTGAAATTTAAGTACTAATGCGTTGAAATTTCAAATTTTCACCAAATAGATTTTTCCTTTTCTAAAATAAACCTAGTAGTTTAGAAACTACATTCAATTTGCTATAGATTTTATTCTTACATATTTTTGAAATAATATAGATAACTTATTCAAAATTTTACGTCAAGTTGCCTAACTCTTATTTTTCTAATTTTTTTGCCACTTAAGGGCCTATTTTTTCCATGATGATCTTGCACATACCCAAGATGGGTGTAAGAGAGATTAATGCATTTGTAAGAGGCATTAAATGAATGTGGTTGAGGTGTAACATGGGTTAATATTGTTGGAAGAATAAGTAGGCTATCTATATGTTGTCATTGATGTCACCATGTTGGTAGATGTTGGTAGCTTAGACTGGTACTCTAAAATGAGTGTGTATAACTGACTTATCTTCTTTGGTGGTTGATCCAGTATTTTTGGTGCCTATCTGGTATTGTAGTTCACATTTCTCTATAGCTGACAATTTCTGATTGTGGTTTTGGGAAACTCCTTATGGATGTTAAAGGAATGCATGATCAAGTTATTTTGTGTCTTGGTGCTTGTACGTCGAAGTGACATTATTATGTTGGTTGTATTAAAGACTATTCCTAGCCAACTTGTTAAGTTAATGTTGGTATGATATGAAAACTTATGTGCGATCTATCTCTTGGTCCAAGCCAACATAATTTAACATGCTAATAGTTAAATTGCATTGTGAAAATATTTCACAATCTATTGGAGTCGATAGTTGATATCTTTTATAAATGAATGGCATCTAATTAGGCCAACCTAATTGATGCTTGCAATAGAGATTGAGTATATATATGTGGATTTTGAATAGGTTTTGAGATGGTGATGAAGTGGTATGAGCGAGTAAGAAGTATGAAGCAGTTGAAAGTGCAAAAGTGAGAAAATATAATGAAGTGTGTCAAGTTTGTATTCTAAGCATCACTGGAACTAAATCAACACATGATAGGTGCATCTTTCTAGTTACTTTTGGGCTGTAAAGCCTTATTTTGTTTTGTATAATCTTGTGTAGGTAGTGAGCCTCCTTGTTGGACAATGAGTCCTCTTGTAGGCAGTGAGCCTTTGTACTTGGACAGTGAGTCCTTCTTTTGACAGCGAGCCTCTTTTGAAAATACTATATAGGGTGAGTTAATCCTCACCGTGGTTTTTCCCTTATTGGGTTTTCCACATAAAAATTTGGTGTTCTTTGTGTTGATTTACTTTCTATTATTTTTATTCCATGCTCATATTTAATAAAAAAATAGCATGATTGAAGAATTGATATAGGATAAAGTTTAAGTTTGAATTTGTGTGACAACTAATTCACCCTAAGCTCTTAGTTGTCCTGTGCCTATTTAACAATTGGTATCAGAGCTTTTGGCTCCTTGGTGAAGAGCTTAACCACTCAAGGAAGATACTAAAGGCTGGTTGAATGGGTGATAAAGGAGAGCTTTAGACTGCTCTTGAAGATCTTGATAAAGTGGAAAGAGAAAACAAAGATCTGAAAAAGAATCTTGATGAAGCAAATGAATGTGTTAAGAAACTGAAGGAACAATTGAAAAAATTTAAGGAAATACAAAGAAGTAAGTGAACAACTGAAACAAGAGATAATTGGACTGAAAATGATAGTAGAAGAGAAGAAGAGGATTGAAGAATGTCTAAATACAATGGTGCAAAACAAGTCTAATGAATTCTCTAGACTCAAGCAGGAGGGAGTAAACTTAAGAGTGGAACTGGAGAAGGCTAAACTTTGTGAAAATCATTTCATATCTAGCTCTAATAAACTTGAAGAACTGCTTGCTGGATAGAAACCATGTAAAGACAAAGGTGGCTTGGGTGTTGATACTAGTGAAAGTTCTAAAGATGTGAAGAAGAATCAAGGCAAGAGGAAGCAGAGAAGGAATTTTGCAAGAAGACCGGTTGTGAGACAACCTAATGCATAGAGGTACCCCTCTTTCGATGATGTTTGTTTTTCTTGTAAAAAATATGGTCATAGAGCAACTGAATGTAGGAGCGGGATGAACCAATTTTTTGGTTCTCTTGCTAGAAAATGTTTTGAATCTAGGAAAATTGGACATAAGGCTATAGAATGTAGATCTCAAGTGAGAATGATCAGTTGGTGAATGAGGAACAAGTTTAATGAAGGCAAAATGAATAAATTCTTTAATGGCTGCTACTATACCTGTAATAAATTTAGACATAGAGTGAATCATTGTAGATGGAGGAATAATGGAGGATAGTTTAATTAGAAAAATGTGGTTTGTTATAACTACAACAAACCTAGACATGTATCTAAAGTTTGTAAGAATAAGAAAGGAAATAAGTTAGCTCTTGAAGAGAAGAGTGAACCGGTAAAGAAGATTGACAAAGAAGAGATGAAGCAAGAGATGGATATGATATGGAAGAAGAAAGAAGAAGAAAAACCTGAGACTCCTGATGTGTCTTTGCCCTCATCTGGTACAAATGACTTTTTTGGAATCTAGACCTAGCATGGTCTTAGGGGCAATATTATCATAAGATTATAAAAACCCCCTAGAAGAATGACGTGTCAAAGGTTGACACATGGTTGGAATGTGAAGAATGATTATTCAGAGGTTTTGGAAAAGAACCAAAGGAAAATATGTTGGTATGAGGATTTGTAGACTGAATAAGAGCTTCTATGATATGAAGACTATTTTGCAAGTCCTTTTTGGTTAAATCATGCTTTTGAAGAGCTTTAACAAAAGCCTAGAATGATTTTGGAGTGAGCCTGAAGCATTTCTGAAAGTAATTCGAAGAGATTATATCAGGTAATCTAGAAACCTTTTCTCTGATTGCAAAAGGAAAGAAGAAAATTGAAGAAGTTTCATTGAATTTCAAGAAAGCATTTCAATGGATAGTGGATTGTGTGGTGTTACCCCTCTAAAGTTGAAAAGCGTCGAATTAGAAGAATACAATCATAGGAAAATGAAAGGAATTGAACTAGGGTTGAGCGAAGTCGAATTACAAAACATAAAAACCCTGGGGATGGATTTATGGAGTGAATTTTTGTGGATCACAAATAAAGAGGTTATCATGTTCTTGTTGAATTGTTTCAAGGATAGAATCATTTTTTTGGACAAACCCTATTTGATCTCGAAGGAAGCAATCAAAGTGATCACTAGATTATACAACAAGAACAAATCTTTGAAATATGTGGATATGTGAAAGAAAAAATCAACCATTAATAAAAGTCATTGTTATGTCACTTGATAATATTATGGAAATTAATTTTTTTGTATAAAAATCAAGGCACAAATGGTTGAAAATAATAATCAATTTAAGGGTATGTGCAGGATCATGATGGGCCAAAAAGTGGCAATATGATGGGTATTTGTAGGGTGTATGTGGCTGACAACTTATTTTTTACCCAAAATTGATGAAACAAAAAGGGTTTTTAAAGGAGATTCTTAGCTTTCCACCAATATAAATTATGCTTTACTTTGAATTTAATAAATAATTATTGTTCATTTTCTATTTGAATTACGACTAAAGCCCTGATTGATAGGCTGATTGAAAAACACCTATAGCTTTCAAACGGTATCACATTTTTTGAATCCAAAACATGTGTCACATTCTATGCTTCACATAATATAGGATTAAAAAAAAAAATTGAATTTCATGAAGTTTTGACCAAGTTAAGGTGATCAGACATACGATTTTATATTTTTTAAAAGTTGTAATAAAAAATTCATAATTAATTATTTACTTGGAAAAAAATTACAAAAAAAAATGCATCACATCCGGACATGAGTCCTCTACTTATTTCTAAAATATTATAAAAAAATACTATCATTTTATTGTGGTTAGGGTTCCAGACCTACTTCTTTTTTCCCTAAAATTTAAGTACTACTACATTGAAATTTCAAATTTTCACAAAATAGATTTTTTCTTTTCAAAAATAAACCTAGTAGTTTAGAAACTATATTCAATTTGCTACAGAATCTATTCTTACATATTTTTGAAATAATATATATAACTTATTCAAAATTTTATGTCAAGTTTCCTAACTCTAATTTTTCTAAATTTTTTGCCACTTAAGGGCCTGTTTTTTCCATGATGATCCTGCACATACCGTTAAATAACATGCATAGATAATATTACACATATTCACAAAAAAACATGGGTGAAAATAGTCACACCTAGATAATCCAAATGAGATTATAGTTGAAAATAGAAAAAAATAAACTTATAAAAATAAAACACCCTTATTGAAAATTATATCAATAATTATTTATTAAATTCCTATGTTTCAAAAGTAGTGGATACATAAAGTAGATAGTTTGTCAATAATAAAAATCTTAGCATTAAATTACAGCCTTCAAGTAATTAATTGGTAATATTTTGGGAAACCTTGATACAAATAAACTTTACACAGTAAAATCTAGTAAAAAACACTCTTGTTGAACATAGATTGTTGAAATCTAATGTCTCTGGTAAGCAAGAAACATATGATAAAAGAAAAAAAGAAGAGATTCTTTGACAATTTCGTAGTGCTCAGCTACTAGCAGGATTCTTTGTGATTGCATCCACCTCTATAACATTACTCTAGAATGACTTGGCCAAATAATTGTTGGTAATAATTTCCAGATTGGAAGCCCAAGTGGGTAAGGGAAAGATATTACTAGGAGCTTGACTATTAAAAGCCAATATAGCAGATGCGGTGGTGTTTCCAGAGTTTTGAATATAGTGCATCAAGCCCTTGGGGAACACAAAAGCATCGCTTGTTTTGATGTCTACATAGGACAAATTGTAGGTGGTGTCCAAAAAGCCAACTCTAAGAAACCCTTGCAAAATGAAGCAAATTTACGAGGCTCATGGATGTGAGTGAAGAGGAAGAAATCCATCGATTGCAAGATCTAGGTGAGCAATCATTAATCCCAATGTGTTTATTTTGGGGAAAACTTATGGTGAGGCGGCAGTCACATTGAATCCTATTAAATTGCTTGCATTTCTCGAGGTGCTCAAAACGCATGTAGTAAAGTGGTATGTAGTAGAGTCATTGGTGTTAATACAAGGCAGCCCATTCATAAAAACTTTGGAAGAGGAGAGATTTGTTATGCAAAAATCCTGCAATGGGTCTGGATCGACACTTATTGTGAGCACCAATAAAACTAGAAACAAAGGACCACAAAAGTATGACATTGCCATTTTGTGATTTTGAAGAAGCGAAGAATACATCACAAGAATAGTTATCTTCTTGCTTTGTATATATATAAATGTAGGATAAGTGATGGTGAATCATTAGTTGGGAACTATGGCGAAGATTTTCTTAACAAAGTTTTTTCTTAGTACGAAGCTTTTTTAGAAAAGTTTATAATTTTATTTGTTGTCGAGCCTTGCTTTTTGGACTTTACAAAAAAATGCAAGGAAGTTGGTTAAATAGTTACATTTTTATTTTTTTATTATACTATTATATTTAGATTGGCTTTCTCTTTGAATAGTGTATTATTTTAACTTTTTATTATAACAAGTGTATACATCTAAAAATGGTCACATCACAATAGTCTGGTAATTAATTAAATATTTTTAATATTTAATTAAATCTCTGAATTCAATCTACGTATAAATAAATCTAGATGATTTATTTATATTGTTTATTCTTTCATTTCGATTAAATAAATAAGTTTATTTAATCACTTTTTTTATCCATTTCTTAATTAATTAAATAAACGTTACGATTTATTTATATTAATTATCACATAATATTGGTTTGAATATTTTATTCAGATAAAGATTGAATATTCTTTTCTAAATTCCATTCACAATTAAATATTTCCAAATATTTAATTAATTCTTCTAAAGTCCATTTACAATTAAATATTCTAAATATTTAATTAAGTCTTCTATAGTCCACTCACATCAAATATTTCAAAAATATATTAAATCCTCAAATTCACATAAAAATAAATAAATTTATTTATTTAATTTGGATTATCCTCAACAACCATGAAACAAACTTCAAAACAAAAAATTAATTTCTCTATTTCTGAGCAAGCTTGTTCCCATGGGTTGAAGACAAACCTCCATTCTTCTCTCCAACCTCCCAACATCTTCCATCTTCCTCTCAACATCTCCATCTCTCATCATTCAAAATTACCAGACAATCTCACAGTCATTGATCTTTGCCAGCTAGGCTCTTGCTTGTGAAAAATCTATAAAAGGGATTGTCGGGTCTCTGAAAAAGGGAGAAGCTTTTGTACTGGAAAATTATAGCCAATTTGCAATTACATAGTCTTCCAGCATCCATAGCACTTTAGAAGCATAGCTTAGTATATTAGCATTTCATATCATGGCTTATCAACCTCATATCATAGTTTCAATAGCATTCACAATCCACAGCCCCTGTGCATAATTTACAACCCCTGTGCATATCCATATTCACTTCATCAACATTTAGGATAGAAAAGTACTCTTCATTTTGCATAATCGTTCTATAGATTGCCATTCTGAGAAGCTTTGCTTGTACAATTTGAGAGTAGCAGCTTCAAATGAATCACTATAGATAGAGGACAATGGAACGGTTCTGAAGAAGCTCTGTTTGTTTGTTTGATTTCATTCTAAGAAGCTTTATTTAGTTTAATGTTGCATTGGTGTGTTTTTATTATCTTGTTTTGATACTAACAATTCTCACACACATTTTTGGTGCTCAACGTGGGGCTCATACCCCAATATTAACATCTTTGTACAAAGTTTTCTGACAGGTTACGATTGGAAGAGCGAATTAGCGCATCAAACATGTTTCAGCGTATATCACACCCAATTTAGCACTTTTTAACTCTGCTTTAGCACTTCTTGCAGGTTTCACAGTGCCCATTCCTCATTTCATAGCGCTTGTTCATTGTTTCACAACGCCCGCTAATCATTTCATAGCGCTCATTCACAGTTTCACAGCGCCCTTTAGGAATTTCACAGCGCTGTTTAATGGTTACATAGCGCTCATACATAGTTTTGTAGTGCCTATTAAGCATTTTATAGAGCCCTTTAATCATTTTATAGTGCCCTTTAATCATTTCATAGCACACATTAGGAATTTCATAGCATCGATTAGGAATTTCATAGCTCCCATTAGGAATTTCATATTGCCCATTAGGAATTTCATAGCGCCCTTTTTCCTTAGCACCCTTTATGTCTGTTTTAGCACATTTTTCTACAGAATCTATAAAACTACAATTGTGATTTGTAAATTAAGTTGAAATTTGGCTGGATCCGACATAACCGTAGCCAGTATGTGCTTTAAAATGAACCAATCCTAGGATAGTCACTTAAATTGATAAATCAAGCAATCCTAGGATAGTCACTTCATTTTCTATTTTGGACTAAAAAGAACATCATGCCTTTGTGAAGCAATATCTTCACCTAGCATAGAAAATTGTTTATTTGGGCTTAAAATTGAACTCTTGCTTGCTGTGATTGAATAGGGATATGATTGAACAGGGATAGGCCTATGCTCTCCCCTTAACTGGGTGATGAAAATGTGAGACTCATCTATTTTATTTCATACAATTTTAAGCTTTGTTAAAACTTTTAGAGAGCCTACTCTTGTGGGAAAAAGTACTCACCCAAGAGGAACGACTCAAGTGGGTTCAAGCCAAAGCCAGGCTATTTCGCCCCACTATAAAATTTAAAGCAAATTTGGGGAAACCCTCTTTTTCCGGTAGTGTGCAAGATAACTATCCCCAAAGCCTTTGTTCTAAAGGTTGGGAGGTCTCCTAAGGGAGTTTATTATTGCCGCACTAAACATAAACCCTTTCTAATAACCTAGTGTAGTATCCGGCCTAGTCAGTAACCAAACATTGTAATACTCACAGTGCAAGGGGAGGGAAGAATCTGCCACCAAGACACTCACCATATAATTGCTAAGGACTATTTTCTCAAGGGATCGAGAAATATAACCTTGAGTACGCACCTGGAAAAGACAAGAACACGAGCGCCCTCTAGGGGGTGACAAGGCTTTGTGAGTCGACACAATTTTAAGCTATGGGCTGTTGAGTATAACGATGACCTTTTGACTGTAAGAGTGAGTCTATCTGAAGTGCATTTTTGTTTATCAAACCAGTGAAAATATGACCATGCGTGGTTCTTTTGAACATACACTATCTATTTAGATTACAGCTCTTAAAAACATCTATCTTCATTTGGGTGTTGTGTATTTCAAAAACATTAATTTCGTAAAGATCATCCAAAAATCACAATTACATTGATTACTCTCATGATAAGAGATTGGAAATCCACAACCTTTGTTAAGAAGTCTATTCTCAAAAGAATCAAAACACCAAAGAAACCACTTAGTTTCAAGAAACTATTGAAGAAAAGATAATTCTTGTACCAAATTCAAAAGGTTTTACTTAAACATAGAACCTTTATCCATCAATATCATGATTGTGTTAGAGGTTACACTGATGATTATGCTGTAGAACCATTATATTCATGAGCTTTCTTTCAAAGAAGAGCCCTTTCTCAAAGGCACAACCATAGTCAGTGTATTCATTCTTCTTATATTCCTCAACCTGCAATTGAATATTCCCCTTGTCCAAATCAATTTCTGCAATAGAGAACTCATTCACATTAGGCATTTCTCACAAAACCATCCTTTTACGAAGCTATGATCAAACTTCATAAAGTGAAAAATAATTTTTCTTAATCTTTTGTTTAAATTCCCACAAATAGGATTTTCATCCTCTCACTTAGGGAAAACACAAGACTAGAAATCTTTTTAAGTCATAGAATCTTCATTCTATCCTAACTTTCATATCCATCAAAACTTGCACTATTTCATTCTTTTGATCAAAAGTTAGTAGAATTTGGGGAAAATCATATGCTTGTTGTCATGAGATCTCGAAAATGCATAGAAAAAGATGAAAGTGAAAGTTCTACAAGCAAAATGGGGCATAATAGTGAGAAGGAAGAGAATCCATTTCATATTGAAGACATAATAGACGAAAAGCTTCAAGAAGCAGAGTAGGATCCCCAATTCCATACTCTTATAGAAGGGATTTTAGAATGAAATAAAGAAAAATATTTACTTTCATTGGCTAACCAAGGAGCTAAGTTACCTACTGATTTTGATATAGAAGGGATTAAAGCGAATCCTGAAACTTCTCCTAATGACTTTAGTGCCCTTACTCAATAGATAAAGGAATTACAAGGACAAATGAAGGAGATGCAAGGGGGTGCAACAAAGAAGTATGTTTTGGAAGACATATGTCCTTATCCATTCGATAGGAGTCTTCAAATGATCCCATTTCCAAAACATTGCGAAATTCCTAAATTTGATAGGTACAATGGAAACACTGACCCCATTGAACATGTGAGGGATTTTCGAAATATGAGTCTAGAATTCGCTTATGAAGATAACTATTTAATGCGATTGTTTCCACGAAGTTTGGGTGCAAAATCTATGGAGTGGATTTCAAAGATCACCCCTCCCATCAAAACCTTTGAGGAGCTCATAAATCAGTTTATATCACAATACGCTTACAACATTCAACACCAAATCACCATGCTTGATCTTTGTAAAGTGAAACAAAATGTAGGAGAATCTTTCACTACATTTTTGCAAAGATGGAGAAAATTGTTTGTACGATATTCCCATCCTATTCCGGAAAAGGAAAAAATGGATATCTTCATCAATAGTCTAAATCAAGAATTAAGCTATAGGCTTAATCTTCATTGTCCTCCTAACTTTGAAAAATTGATTGAAAACACAATCACCATTGAAGAGGCCTTGGTCAAAAGGGGAGTGATAAAACTTGATAATCCAAGTTCATCCAACCATAACAACAATGAAAAAACAAGATTTTGGAATAGAAATAAAAATGTTGTCAATGATGGTATAGTGGATGCAAACAATCTACGAACAATACCATCCATTTTCAACCTATCAAGTACTCCACAAAACAACCAACAAGAAAATACCAATCAACAAAGAAACACCAATCAACAAGGACAAAATTCCAATCAAGAAAGCATGACCAATCAAAACAACAAGGATAACCGTGATAATCTTGGCAATACCCAAACAAAAAATTCATCTAGACTTCCATTTTTTTCAAATCGATGGAACTTTACTGCTTTGGGTCAATCTCTTGAATCTGCTCTCAAGGAACTTCTTGATAATAAGGTTATCACCTTACCACCATAAAGAGATTATGAGCCATGAGTCAAACCACCATCATGGAATGACTCATATTATTGTAATTATCATCGATGTAAAGGTTATAGAACAAATAATTGTCAAGCCTTGTGAAATCTAGTACAAGATTTAATTGACAATGGCACTATCACAATTGAAGGACATCATACAAATGATGATCATCAAGCATTCAAAGATCCTTTACCAAACTATCAAAAGGGGGAAACATCAGATCCTAAAGCAAAAAGTATAAATAATGTTGAAGACAACATAATCCGCCACATATATGCAGATGATCACTAGGTTAATGTTATCAAAATCAAGGAAAAACAAGAATATCAATAGGTTAATGTGACTACGAGAGGACAAGTAAAAGTTGTCTTAAAAGGGAGTTCATATAAGGCAACTATTCCTCCTTCAACTCGTTATAATATAGTTGATCAATTGAGAAAAAAATCAGCTCAAATTTCCATTCTTGAACTTCTAAAAATATCTCCCATGTACACAAGAATATTTTAGAAGAAGCTCTTGTAAACACAAATGTTGACACTGATTTGGATGTACATATATTTCAAGCCATGGTGGGACATTTGTCTTCCCTCACTTGTCTTTCATTCTCTAAAAAGGATGATGCCTCCATATCACATCTGCATAATTCATCGCTTTATCTTGAACTCATGATTCATAAACACCGAATCAGACATGTTTTAATAGATGGAGGAGCCAGTTTAAATATTTGTACCTTAAGGTTAATACATGCCTTAGGAATATCAGAAAATTCCATTGATCCACGAAGGAAAATAACTATCAAAGCATATGATGATGAAGAAAAAGCTTCAAAAGGACTAATAATGCTACCTATCAGAGTGGGACCTGTTGTGAAAAATACTTCTTGTCAGGTTCTAGATCATGATCTTTCCTATAACATACTTTTGGGACGTCCATGGATCCATGATATGCAGGCGGTACCATCAACATACCATCAATGTCTCAAGTTTCCATATGATGGACAAGAAATAACTATACAGGCTGACTACAATAGCACCCAAACTTGTTCAAATCTTCGAGCAACTCAAGATGTCTTTGTGCCACACAATAGGGAGGCTCTTACTGCTTCTTCTTCCAATCTACAAGCCCAATTGCAAGACTTTACAAAGAATCTTGACACCAAGCTATAATTAAAAGATAAAGGAGTAGGCGAATATTCACTGTGCCTTTCTAGCTTACCTCCTTCGAGGTCACATGGTCAACCAACTCTCTCAAAACAAAAGATTGCAATAGCCTCTACATCCCAAGCTTCTGTGCCAATCACAAAGTTTGATGGACAATTTATTAAAACTAACACTACCGAAGAAGAAGCTGAAGATAGGGACATTTTAAGCTGGTTATACAAAGATGAAGATGAATCTCTCTTGCACATCAAGTTACCTACTGAACAATATGGTAAAGGGTATACCATCATGCAAAGAATGGGCTATGAAGGAAATGGACCTATAGGAAAAAGAAAAGAAGGTATTATTGAGCCAATTCAACCTATTTCAATACATCCAAATGATAAAATAGGACTTGGATATGGTAAATATACAGAAGAGTCAATTTCACAACAAGTACAACAAATTCATGAAGATGTCACTCTACATAAATTTTATAAATCAGTTTTACAGTTGCAGAATAGTTCAGACACTAATTCTAATGAATATGAATGGGACATCATCTATAATGATGAATTTTGGAGAGACAAACAAATTGATACCATACATAAATATACACCCGTCCTTATACAAGGAGAAAGCTCAAGAACACAATCACTTGAATTTGTACCACAATATGATGATGACTCAAGTGAGGACAATTCAGATTTTAATGAGACTGATAATTGACAGGAGAATGCCATCATAGACCTTTTCCATCATGAAAATGATAACCATATCATGACTTTGACAACTCCAGATCTTACCCAACCTAATGATCCCATACCTTTAGTTTATCCAAAACTTATTGACTGGGACAATGATGCACCTATCCAAATCCCTACATTCCACAGTGATGAGGATATTGTAAATTTCCTTTGTTCATCTAATTAAGAAAACAATTGTTTAATAAAAGAATGGCATACTTAAGATTTTGATAGGGAGGGCGTCAAGTCTCTTAGGTGTAAAATAAATGAAATACAAGATGGATCTATTGGTGAAAACCGAAAAACAACAATGATAGATCACAACAAGAGAAAAATAAAGAGCGAATCTAACAGTGAAAACCTTTTTGAGGCACTGAAAGATGAGAAACTTGACACTCTTCCTGAACACTATCAAGAAAGATCTTTTGTTTTGATTGATCCAACATAATCAATCAATAGAGGCACAACAGAGCAGCCAAAAATCTTGCAACTTACACCATCATTAACAGTGGAAGAAGTATTGAAATTCATAGAGTTTTTGAAGGAGAATCAAATCAACTTTGCTTGGTCATATGCCGATATTCCAAGGATAGATCCTAATTTGATAATGGATCATCTATCTATAAACACAGGGGCAAAACCTATGAAGAAAAAACTCAGAAAAATGCATCCACATGTTACATTATTGGCTAAAGAAGAGTTAAAGAAGCTTTTAGATGTTGGATTCATTTGGTCTATTGACTATGCAAACTAGATCTCCAATATTGTACCTGTTTCAAAACCAGATGGAAGGATTAAAGTTTGTACAAATTTTAGAGATTTGAACAAAGCATGTCCCAAAGATGACTTCGCTTTGCCAAACATAGATATAATTGTTGATTTAACTGTTGGCCATGCAATGTATTCATTAATGGATGGGTTTTCAGGATACAACTAGATAAAGATTGCACCCGAATCTCAAGAAAAAATAGCATTCACATGCCCTTGGGGTACCTATTGTTGGAATGTCATGCCATTTGGACTGAAAAATGAAGGAGTGACTTATCAAAGGGGAATGCCAACCATTTTCGATGACATGATGCACACCTTTATGGTAGACTATGTGGATGACTTATTGGCCAAATCTAACACAAGAGAAGGACATCTAGAAATCTTGTCAAAGATCTTCATCAGAATGGAGAAGTTCAATGTTCGACTTTGGCATTAAATTTGGAAAACTCCTAGGACACATTGTTTCAGAAAGAGGCATAGAGGTTGATCTAGGAAAAGTACAAGCTATAATGGACATGCCACCACCACAAAATATAAGTCAGCTCTGATCATTGCAAGGACGATTACAATCCATCAGGAGGTTTATAGCTCAACTGGTAGACAAAATCCTGCCATTCACACATCTATTGCATAAAAATGTTCCATTCAAATGGGAGGAAAAGTGTGAAGCAACATTTAATCAAATCAAGCAATATCTTATAAATCCACCAGTTTTAATTCCACCAATTCTAGGAAAGTCACTCATACTCTATATTTCTACAATAGAAGTATCTTTGGGAGCATTATTAGCACAAGAGGATTCTACAGGCAAAGAAAGGGCCATATACTATATTAGCAGAACTTTAACAAGTCATGAACTAAACTACACATTCATTGAAAAAGCTTGCCTGGCGGTAGTGTTTGCTTCCCAAAAATTGTGACACTATATGTTGGCTCATACAGTTAAGCTGATTACCAAAATTGATCCACTAAAATACCTTTTAAGCAAAGCTACCTTAACAGGAAGACTTGCAAAATGGGTAATGATCTTAAGTGAGTTTGACATTCACTATGTAGATCGAAGAGCTATAAAAGGATAGGTCATTGCAAATCAGTTGGCTGATGCACCTTTACATGAAGAAAATCCAATGCACATTGAATTTCTTGATACAGATTTCTTCACAGCAACAATTGAGAACTCATGGACATTGTACTTTGATGGATCTTACATGCAACATGGCTCGGGGGCAGGGATTCTTTTGTCACACCTGAAAGGACATACCATTCCAAAATCATATCGGTTGATGTTTTCCTGCACAAATAACATAACTGAATATGAAGCATTGCTCACAAGTATGAAGATAGCATCAGAATGGCAGATTACAGAGCTGCAAGTTTATGGTGATTCACAACTTGTCATTAATCAAATCAATTATGATTATCAGGCAAAAAATGATAAGCTGCTACTTTACAATTACATAGTGGATGATTTTAACAAGTATTTTGTGACAATCAAATTTTTACAAATCTCAAGGATTGATAATAAAGCTGTAGATGCAATGGCTACAATTGCTTCCTTGTTACAATTATCAAAAAATAAAAAATGGTATGAATTCTTGGTGGAACAATTGTTTTCTCCTGCTTATGATAATCCTAAGACCCAAGTCATATGCCATTTAACTGGTTCGGATTCACCTTTATATGGCAAGATTTATACCTATTTGAAAGATAACATCTTACCTCTGGACTTATCCCGAAACCAAAAAAGGAATTTCATACACCAATCATCTCGCTACACCTTGATCGCTACTATCCTTTACCGGCGTGGTCTTGATGGTACGCTCCTTCGATGTCTTGAAAATGATGAATCTAAAAAAGTCTTACACGAGGTACATAGTGGTATTTGTGGAACCCATTCAAGTGGTTTAACCTTAGCTAAGAAACTTGTTAGAATGGGATATTATTGGCCTACCATGGAGAAAGAATCTTTTACTTTTGTCAAGAAATGTTCTAAATGTCAGATCCACGTGAATCTTATTCATGCACCTGCATAGGAGTTACAGTCTTTTATTCCAACATGGCCTTTTTCTCAGTGGGGATTAGATCTTGTTGGAAAAATACATCCTTCATCATCAAATGGGCATAAATTCATCATCACGGCTATAGAATATTTTACAAAATGGATCAAAGTTGTTCCTTTGACAACCGTGATCGATAAACAAATCTCTTCATTTATCCTGAATTATATCATTTGCCGATATGGAATTCCTAATTCCATCATCACTGATAATGGGAGGCCTTTCAAGAATCAGGATGTTGATGAACTTTGTGAGAGATTTCACATCCAACACAAGTTCTCTACACCTTACTATCCACAAGGAAATGGTCAAGCTGAAGCTTCAAACAAAACAATCTTGAAGATCTTGAAGAAGATGGTAAATGATGTTGGTCGTGATTGGCATGTCCAGTTGAATCCAGTTTTATGGGCATACAGAACCAACATTCGCAAACCAATAGGAGCTACCCCATATGCCTTGGTATATGGAGCAGAAGCAATCTTACCATTAGAAGTAGAAATACCTTTGCTTAGGGTTTCACTCAAGGGATTGATAAATGATGAAGAATACCGAGTATCTTGTCTGCAAGAGCTAGAATTGTTAGATGAAAGACATCAACATGCAACCGATCATTTGAAAGGTTATCAACAAGTTATGTCCTGTAGCTACAATCATAGAGTTAAACTGCAGACATTTCAAGTAGGTGACATAGTTTTGAAAGAAAACCCACGCAATCAACAAGATAGGGAAAAGAAAGGAAAATTTAAACCAAATTGGCTTGGTCCATTTGTCATCATTGTAGCATACAGTTCTGGGGCATATCAATTATCTACATCAGAAGGGGACCTATTTGAAGAACAGGTCAATAGCATTCATTTGAAGAATTTCTATACATAAAAACTAGAAAAAGTTCTTAAAAAATACATAAAAATTAGAAAAAGTCCTAAAAAACTCCATAAAAACTAGAAAAAAGTCCTTAAAAAATCCATAAAAATTAGAAAAAAAGTCTTGAAAAGGTGCAATGAAATCAAGTGGTGAAAACCTAGCAAATAGGCGCTACTTATCAAAATGGGCTCCTTTATCAATTAGCTTATGTCTTGCATTCACTTTACGGCATCATCCATCCATATTTATCATTTGTACATATCAATCATATCCATATCATGCAATAGGAATCCTTGTGTTTCATCATGGCTTGATGAAATTTATACATATTCATAATATTTAGGTTGTGTTTACACTGGGGGCAACAAGCTTTTAGAACATCACAAATAGGCAAACAATTGTTTGAAAAAACACAACATACATTGACACATCAAATCAACCACAATACCAAAATGATTACTAAGTGCCAATAAAATCAAACAACATGGTCAAAATGACAATCAAAACACAAACTTCAATGTTGAAAACCAAGTTGGATGATCTTAATCTAAATAATGTTTGGAATACTTTAGACAATATTTGAATGGATGGTTAATTTTTGATCATATCTCTGGAGCAATTTGATGATGTATTGAACTAGAAAAGAAAGGAAGGAATATGATTTTTCTTTGTCTGTTGTTTGTGAGTGAATCATTAGTACTATGAAAATTGGTCGCAAGACATGTTATACTAAGTATCATTGATGACATTTCAGAATTTGCATGGGAAATGGGTTAACTCTTGTCTGTTTATGCAAGTGATACTTAGGTCATCTCGGTTCAATTATACCTAGATGCTTGTATTATCTTGCTATATCAAAATTCATGAAAGCAATACTCAGGTCATCACTAGTGCTAACATACCCTTTGATGCTTGTTTTAACTTTCAACATTTCAATGCTCTATGATGAAATAAATAGCACAAATAAGCTCTTAGAATGGCAATATTGTACAGATAATCTACGTGGTTAGTATAGATTACATTCATTTTAGAATTTGTATTTTACATTTATAGATTTTCCCAAAAAGCTGGCAAAGTATTAAAGCTTCATATCTTTTGAATAAATAACTAAGTATACTTGACATTCACAAAAAAAATCATCACATATATTTTTCATAAACATTTGCATAAGTTTACATCATAATTCTCACATCATTTTCATTTTCACAAATCATTTTATTTTGTTTCCATACATCATACATCACATCATAAATCATACATACATAGCATAGTGAAACCATCACATAAAACATCATGCATATAAAAAATAGAAGCACTCATCATAATAAATGAATTTCAAAATGTACAAAGATGTCAACTGTGTATGACATAATATCATAAAAAATGGGACCATATCAATCCATATACAAATGTCTCAACAGAGTATCAATAAGACATCATGAAAAATACACTATGAAGTGCTATCCTCTAATGGTGCTAGTCTAGGACCTGTCCCACCCACACCTGATGGACCTACTCCACCTGCCTCTGATGGACCTCCTAGAGGTAATGGCTGTGATACACCCCTGCAGGTAGTCCGAGAGCAACTATGTGTAGACTGAGACTCTGTAAAACTCACTCTCTGCTCAAAGGGCATTGCATCATGATATCTGATCCCATAAAACTCGACCTCCCGAACATCTCTGGTCAGCTCTCTCACCATGCCACCTCCTGCTGCTCTCTGTAGACTATCAGCTAGGGCTATGGCCTCCTCACCTTGTCATCTGGCTGTGTCTCTGTCAGCCGTCACTGCCATCAATTGTCCTTGTAGCTATGTAATCAAGGTCTGTGCCTATGCTAACTGACTCTGTAAGCTCTACACTCTACCCTACAAGGTCGCTATTTGACTCGATGCTACTAGATCTACTAATGACAATGGAGCTAACACCACAGGATCTACAAAAGATGATGGAGTTGCATGTCTCATCCATGGTCCACCTCTACTACCACCTCTCCCACCTTTGCTACCTCTACTGCTACCTCTACCACCTCTACCATCACCTCCCTCACTATCACCTTCACTCTCCTCATCATTGCTATCTCCATCACCATCTGACTCATCATCATCATCCTCCTCAGAGTCATCACTCTCTGAAGCCTCCTCCCGCTATTGCCTATGTCCTACTATCTGTGGTATCTACTCTGCAATAGGGATAGGCTCATTACGATCAAATAGTCGTGGCACGGGATGCTCTAGCACATACTGACCATACTCTGTCATCATCCCCCCATCTAGAATATCCACTCTATAGTCCCACATTTGAGCTCCCAAACTAATGAACTCTACCACTGTTGCATCATATGAAATCCATGGACCCCACACTATAACCTCCTGCTATCGATGCGCATAAATAGCAGAACCCATAGGAATACCTTGAGGCCGACCATACTGTCAACACACCTGACCAACAAGAAATCTCTCAATAATCCCAGGAGTATGACCAATTAGATATCTGGCGGTAAAAACATAGGGCATCTCCCTAGCATCCTCTGGCCATCCCTCACAATCTACATAAGGTCACCAACATATTATATCAAGATCATCTAAAAGATGCTTCCAATGATCTAATTTACCCAACCTTGGTTGAGTAATGATATCTGCATATCTAAACCTATATGGTCGACCGACCAGCCATCGTCCTCGAGTCAATGGTCGCATAACAAAATAATGCTCCCATGCCCATATCTATAAAAGTGAGCAACCAACAGCAAAACCACGACCTCCACCATACACAATATGGTGTAGCTCATCATATAAATGTGCAAGCATGCATGATACCCAAGCATAATGTGTACCCTGCATCACCATCCTCTCAAGTACACAACCCCACCTGACTCCAAAACCATTTGACATATGGTCAGGGCACAAAACACCTCCAATAAATCCTACAAGTACAGAGGGTAAGGGCGCATATGAGTTTGCAATCTCGCCCCATGGGATGAAATATCCAACAATATGATCATCTCTGAAAATCTATCTCAAAGCCTCAGTGCCTCCTGCCTCTAGGCCATCAAACCTCACAATTTTTCCCATCACTGGAATCCTCAAGATGTGATATACATCCTCAGGGGTCATAGTAATCTCTCCTATTGTCAAATGAAAGGTGTTCATGTCACTGTGCCACCTCTCTGCAAGTGCTATCAATAAACCTCTGTTGAGGCACACCTCAGGCATGTCGAGCAATGAGGTCAATCCACATGCCTCGATCACATCTCTATCTTCCTGTATAAGCTACATAATCAAACTCCATGTCTTCAGGAATGTCTCCCATAGCTGCAAGATGCCCAATCTCTCCTATTGAATAGGAAGAGTCATCAAGACCAAACAATATCAAAATCAATTCAACACGACAAATCAATCAAATCTGAAAGCAAATTAATCAAAATATTGTTTGTTTTTAACAACTTTAGAAGCAAACTTATCAACACCTATTTGTTTTTCATCATCGTGGAATGCAAATTAATCAAAATCTTGTTTGTTTTTAACAACTTTAGAGGCAAACTTATCAACAACGATTTGTTTTTGATTAACTTGAAAACAAATTTATCAACTATTATTTGTTTTCCAACAACCTTGGGAACAAATTTATCACACCAAACATTATCAAAGAGGAGCAACATAATTTGTAAATCATCGATACAGAGTCATGAACTATCAAATTGAAAATGGGCGTTGCAAAAATGATAATATGTGCTAAGAAATTATGAGCACTACAAAATGTCTAATGGGTGCTACAAAACTAATTACGGGTGCTACGAAAAAAAAAAAGAGTGCTATAAAAATCTTAATTAGCGTTACAATATTATGGGCACTACATAACATATGAAGAGTGCTACAAAACAAATGACGGGTGCTATAAAAAATTAAATGGGCGTTATAGAAGACCTAAAAAGCGCTAAAACACATCCTTTTTACATCAAAACATTGAAAAATGTGCCCTAAATAAAAAAATTCAAACGCTAAAAGTTTAACAGGGTACATACCATGGGTCCATAGTGTGCTGGCTGCTGATGTCATCAGATTCGCTTGAAACAGTTCTGGTGGATAGGAAGTGCCATTTTTTTCACTCCAGAGCTTGAAAATTACAATTTTTACTAGGTTAAAATTAGAAAATGACATGGAAAATGACATTTTAAACCTATTTAAAGACAAAATTGGGTAATTTTATCACATTTTATAATTGCAGGGGCAATTTTGATCATCAATTTTTCATTCCACATCTTTTCACATCAATTTCTTCACATCATAATTTTTGAATGATGATTTGACATCATAAAAATCATAAAAAAAAATAAAAACAAAAAAAAAATAATACAAAAATCTAAAACAAAAGAAAAAATCAAAATCTTATCGATTCATCATCCGAGGGGGCATATACCTATCAACATTTCGACAATCAACATCTGGGGCAAATTTTAAAATTTTTTGAAGCAATGCGTAAAACACATCACTTCAAAGAGGGGAAAAATGTATACATCTAAAAATGGTCACATCACAATAGTCTGGTAATTAATTAAATATTTTTAATATTTAATTAAATCTCTGAAATCAATCTATGTATAAATAAATCTAGATGATTTATTTATATTGTTTATTCTTTCATTTCGATTAAATAAATAAGTTTATTTAATCACTTTTTTTATCCATTTCTTAATTAATTAAATAAACATTACGATTTATTTATATTAATTATCACATAATCTTGGTTTGAATATTTTATTCAGATAAAGATTGAATATTCTTTTCTAAATTCCATTCACAATTAAATATTTCCAAATATTTAATTAATTCTTCTAAAGTCCATTTACAATTAAATATTCTAAATATTTAATTAAGTCTTCTATAGTCCACTCACATCAAATATTTCAAAAATATTTTAAATCCTCAAATTCACATAAAATTAAATAAATTATTTATTTAATTTGGATTATCCTCAACAACCGTGAAACAAACTTCAAAACAAAAAAATAACTTCTCTGTTTCTGAGCAAGCTTGTTCCCGTGGGTTGAAGACAAACCTCCATTCTTCTCTCCAACCTCCCAACATCTTCCATCTTCCTCTCAACCTCTCTATCTCTCACCATTCAAAATTACCAGACAATCTCATGGTCATTGATCTTTGCCAGCTAGGCTCTTGCCTATGAAAAATCTATAAAAGGGACTGTCGGGTCTCTAAAAAAGGGAGGAGCTTTTGTATGGGAAAATTATAGCCAATTTGCAATTACACAGTCTTCCAGCATCCATAGCACTTTAGAAGCATAGCTTAGTATATTAGCATTTCATATCATGGCTTATCAACCTCATATTATAGTTTCAACAACATTCACAATCCATAGCCCCTGTGCATAATTTACAACCCCTGTGCATATCCGTATTCACTTCATCAACATTTAGGATAGAAAAGTACTCTTCATTTTGCATACTCGTTCTGTAGATTTCCATTTTGAGAAGCTTTGCTTGTACAATATAAAAGCAATAGCTTCAAATGAATCACTATAGATGAGGACAATGGAACGGTTCTGAAGAAGCTATGTTTGTTTGTTTGATTTCATTCTAAGAAGCTTTCTTTAGTTTAACATTGCATTGGTGTGTTTTTATTATCTTGTTTTGATACTAACAATTCTCACACACTAGTATTCATCAAAAATATAAAATATTTATATTAATTGTTTCTACTTTCATTTTTATTGTGACATAAAGGATTTCGAAGGTTTTTAATTTTGAAAAACAAATTATAAAATTTTATTAGCCGATAGGCTATTTTGTTTGAAGTTTCTGTTAGGATTTTCATCAGCCCATCCACGAATTGGATTTTCCAATGACAAGGGGTTTTTCGGTCAGAGGGGAGGCCACCGTTTTTTTGTGTGGTGACATGGGAATTGCTAATTATGTGGGTTGGTGGTGGTTGAGAATGGTGTGTTGGATATAGGGAATGTGAATGGAAAGCATTTGTTGGCATGAGGCCTAATGTTCCCTGTCGTTGCACGATGGCGGTAGATGAAGTAAATGCAATATTGAATGCTCCTGCGTGTGGGAGAGTATAATTTGATGAAGTTGTATTGTCCGGAGAGCCATTGTGGTGTTGGTTTGATAGCAAGCTATTGTTAAATTCGTCACATTTGGCTCTATTTTTTAGCAGGTTCGAGGGTTTTAAAAGTGTTGAGCTACAAAATCAGTAAGTCGGTTTGCATGGTTTTTCTGCAAAAGTGAATTTATTGTGTATGTCTTTAGTTCTCTACTTATTGTTTGTTTTGATAGCAGGTTTGAGGGTTTGAAAATTGATGAGTTGCATAATGTGTGACAAAGTATATTGATTAAGTTGCATTGTTGAAAGAGCCATTATGGTGTTGGGTTGACAGTGGACTATTGTGAAATCCATCGTCTACGATTCCCTAGTTTGTTTCATAGGGGAAAGCTGTAAAAATTGTTAGGTTTCATTGCTTTCTATGTCGGATTAGAGGGTTTTAAAGCTGCCATTCTCCGTAATTTGTAAGTCATTTTACATGGGTGTTTTGTATAGATTGTTTTTGTTTTCTGGATTTTGTAAGCCATTCTACATGGATGTTTGACATTATCATTCGTTGTGGGTGGAGAAATTGCAGTTGAATCCTTTTTTGTTTCATCAAGAAATATGGTTAGGGTTTGTAATTTTCTCGTTGCTCGTTTATTGTTTGTAGTTATCTCTATGGAATTTTGGGCTTATACCCATTGCCATAAGAGCAATAGTAGTTAAATCTAGGTTCTTCTATTAAAATGGTTAGGGTTGGTAATTTTATTTCCCAATTACAGATTAAGATAGGAGTGATTGTATATATATGGATATACAGAAGGTTTGTTATTTGTCTGAAGTTTCTGACGAGATTTTTGTCATCCGAGCCTTGAATTGTATTTGTTGTGTAATAGGTGTGTTAAATTTTCTCTATTTCTCTATATTATTGAATTCCAATGACTGTAGCTTGGATTTTGTGTGTAATGTGTGAGGAAGTATATTGATTAAGTTGCATTGTTGAAAGAGCCATTGTGTTGTTGGTTTCATAGTGCACTATTGTAAAACTGAAATCATCAGCCTCTGCTCCATTTTATGGTAGATTGGAGGGTTTTAAAACTATGGCACTACACAATATGTAGGTCGTTTTACTTGGGTGTTTTGTAGAAATGGTTTATTTATTGTTTATGTTAAAAATCTTTTTCTCTAGAATTTGTAAGTCGTTTTCCATGGATGTCTATCGTTATGGTTTTGTATGGATGGAGAAATTGCAAATATATAGATATGTAGAGTGTGTTATTTGTTTGAAGTTTTCGATGGGATTTCTATTAGCCTAGCTGTGAACACTATGATTTTTTTATGTTTAACCTCATAGATAGAAACATATAACAAGAAGATATTAATAAGAAATTAATCATCTATGCAAAACACCTGTGTAGAAAAGAGTATAACCCAACAAACTTGATTGAAAATTTGAGTTGCATCACCTCACACTAAATATTATAGAGAAATAGAAAAATTCTAAAAGAGGTATTAGAATAACACTAATGTAGGTTGGAGTCTCGATTAAATGTGTATATGTATATGTATATGTATATATATATATACATATCTATACACACACACATGTATACACATGTGTATATACACATATTTTCCCATGGGTTTTACAACACACCAGTGTTAAAACTCTCAAACCTGCTATCAAAAGGAATAATAAGTAGAGCCAGCAAATCCAATTCACAAATGGGGTGACGTATTGTATGTATATATATATATGTATTTATGTATGTATGTATGTATATATGCATGTGTATCTAGATATGTATATATGCATAAATATATGTTTGTATGTTTTACTAATAGCTCTATTACAATTCCCCCATTTCTGTATAGTACATAATGGTAGATAATGCAACTCTTTTTATATAGAGACATATAGCAAGAAGACATTAACAATAAATTAATTATTTATGCAAAACACCCATGTATAAAAGAGTATAACCCCACAAGCTTCATTGAAAATGAAAACCAAGCCATGTGTATGGCAGCAAAGATGCACAAAGTATATATATGTGGACCTACATATGTATATATATGTATGTATGTATGCATATATACATATATATATGTATGTATGTATGTATGCATATGTATGTGTGTGTGTGTGTGTGTGTATGTATGTATGCATATATATATGTCAATGGTTTCATATAGCCCTAAACCCTACACACATATAGCTACAATTCCTCATATGGTAATGGCTGCAATGCCAAAGATATACATAGATGATGAAAAGGCTCTTTCAATATGCAGTGTTGTGTATGCACAACCAAGTGAGGTATTCTTATTCTTCTATGGGATTACTATTTTTTTATTCTTTGCTTGAGAAGAGTTTATAAGATCTATAAAACCAGCTGCTTTGGACATAATCTCAATGATTCTGTTTACTTTGACATAGATTATATGTGTGGTCCTATTTGTAGAAATTAGTAGAATTATGTTCTCCAAAAACCCCACAAGCTTCATTGAAAATCTAAGCTACATCACCACAAATAGAAAAATTGTAAAAGACCTACTAGAATAATACTGGACAACCACTAAAGTAATTTTATCTCCAATATGTTAATGCTTTCATATAACGCTAAACCCTACACACAGAAAACTACAATTGCTCCCATGGTAATGGTTGCAATGCCAAAGATACACATAGAAAACCAAAACAATAGACCAACATTTAA
>VDFB02130287.1:30761-83934 GCA_007258455.2 Sequoia sempervirens | reverse complement strand
GAAAGAAAGAGGGGGAAGAGAGGGATAAAGAGGGATAGAGAGAGAGAGATTTAGGTAGAGAGAGGGAGAGGAGAGATAGAGAGTAGAGAGGGAAAGAAGTAGGGAGGGAGACATAGGTGAGATAAAAAGTGATGGAGGGAGAGGGGAGATAAAGATAAGTAGAGAGGGAAGGAGATGTAGAGAGATACAATAGAGATATAGAGAAGTAGAGAGGGGAGGGAGGGAGGAAGATGTAGGGAGGAGATAGAGGGGTGTGAGAGAGAGAGGGGAGAGAGGGAGGAAGCGAGAGAGAGAGAGGGAGTGGAAAGATAGAGAGTAGAGAGGAGAGAGTGAGAGAGAAAGATGATACAACTTGGTGACTACTAAAATTTGACCTCCTGATTACTAAATTTTGACATGCTGATTCCTAAAATTTGACTAAGTTTAAATTTTTTAAGATCTTCCAAAAACTAGAATTTGCATTATAACTCCTAGAGATCCGAAACCACTCTCAAACATCCTCCCTATATACATGAAATATAACTTAAAGTATAGGAAAGTAAAACATCCATATGTAAATGTCAACTTATACTTAAATGTTTATTTCATGTAATATAGTTTCCTTGAAAGATAACAAGAAGAAAGAGACAAGAAAAAGAGAAGAAAAAAATTTCAATGTAGACCAAAATGCGAGCATATTATAATGTGCTCATGTTTTGGAAATGCATTCACAAATAAAAAAAGCCATGTTAAAAATGAGATATAATGTGAGTGTGTTATAACGTGTTCACATTATAACGTGCACACGTTATATATTGCTTTGGGAATCCCCAAGCCTTGGGATTGGTATTTTCCTTGGAATACCAACCCAAATGATTGGAGGGAATTCCCAACGACCAGAGATGTGTTTTTGTAAATTCTACAATATCACATAATCAGGTTCGTGCTCACTGTCAAGATTGCACATGGTTCAATATCAAAGAAATCAAACATATGGGTAATGCTAGTTTCTCTCTTAGGTATCCAACGATGTAATTTTTTTCACTTTCTAACAATGTTAAGCCTTTCATCCATAATTTCTTTTGTTTGTATGTCTCTTTTTTGGAATAAAGTAGTGTTTGGTGTTTTTTTTGCTATAAATTAACCATTCATCAAAATTTCAAATAAATTATATTTTTAGAAACTAGACTCCATTCTACAATTTTTTTTTTTTTGTAAAATTCAATTAGTTTCCAAAATTTGTATGGGTAGCACAGCCAAAATTGTATTTTTCAGGAAGTTTCCACTTCGGAAATTAGTAAAAAATAAAAAATTCATTAAAAAATTATCGGAAAAATCATGCATCAACTAAATACTATTAGCTAACTTCTGACTATAGCAATTTTAAAAATACTAAAAAAAATTTCACCGTACGAGGGTCGTACAAGAGTTGCTATGTTAAGTTTTTCTAACAAAAACGACACCAATTTGTGTACATCCCTCATTTGAACCCCTTAATCTCAACCATTTTCAAAATAAATTAGTAGTTTAGAAAGTTGACTCAGAGCACTTTGATCCTTCTTTCTTTTCCATCTCACAATTTTGAGTGTAACTATCCTCAATTTCACATCCAAGGTCATTATTTCCTAATTTCAAAAAAAAGTGGCCACTTAAGCCTCCTTTTTGGGAACCATCTGGGTGCACTTACCCACATAATACAACTAAAAATAATGACATGGGTAATATGTCTCAGATGATTATCCATTGTGTATACCAAGAGTGGGGAATGAGAGTGCTCCTCCAAGATATCCAAGTCATCATGATTCATCCAAGAAGAATATCCTCATAGGTCCATGTTGAACTCACATCCAACTAAGGTGTACGCTCCTCAAACTTCTAGCTGAAACCTCATCAAAGAGTAATTGTCTCAAAAAATGTCTCTAATCATAAGAGATCTCCTAGCCTCACATATGTCTCAAATTATCCATGAGAACTTATAACCAATCACTCCATACCAAGCGCCAAATGCAACATAGCACTATAATGAAACTCTCAAGAAAATAATCAATGTATGCAATACCAAGAGAGCCAACCGGGATCAAAGTAAAGGCTCTAAATGAATGTTTACAAATTGAAGAATCCAAAAATTGCAACATGATATCACATATCCTTTGAAATGATGAAAAATTTGGTATGGTGCTATCATATGGTTTTAGGACATAGAGCACGCCCACCTTTCCAATTTCATTCAAGGATAACCCTTGAGATCTCAATGCAAAGGAGAAATAGATCTTGCAAGTGGGATATCCTAGGGGCTGAATGCAAACTAATAAGGGGTTCACCACTAAATTAAGACTTGGAAAAGACAATGAAATGAGAAATGATATACTAAATCCTAATTTAATGCAATGACCTAGAAATGTGAATGAAACAACATAGAAAGCTACAGAAAGGAAGGTGTGCACCTAAGAATCTGGAGATGACTGAATGGAGGTCTGAAGCACTAGAAATTTTAACTTTACTATTGACTAGGACTCATTCGCCAAGTTGGCCGAATCAGTCCAGATTCTGGAAAATTGTGTGGGAACAAGAATCTACCAAAAGGGTATCTGAATCTAGAATAATTTGAATTTTGACTGGAACTAAGATTCATTTGCTGAGTAATCCCACAATACTGGTTTACAATTTTTTGGAGTTCCTAATTTTTGTTGAAATCACATATTTTTAGAAAATATAATGATTTAAGCCTTGAAAATTTCTGTTGATGGGTGTTTTAGCGCTTTATCAGCACAAGAAGTGTATAGGTGCACTACCTATCTTGAAAAGAAATCTCTAGCAATAAGTTGTTGAAAATTACCCCAAGGTCTCTCGGGTGTTAGGTCATGACTTGCTTGCAATGTCTTAGTTGTTTTGATGTGATTTTAATGGTAATCACAGGGAAGACTTACAAAGTTAAGTTGGAGGAGAATCAAATCTTCTAATGGAGTTCTTAAGATGGGAAAGTGATTGCACAATTGCTACAAGTTCAAAGAATTGTCTAAAACTCCTATTTCAGCTTCAGATTTGTCTTTACAATGTGCAATGAGCCTTTTTCAAAGTCACTTCTAAAAAAAGTAAAAAGGGTAGGGAAGAGAGGAAGTTCCTAGACCTGAAACTAGCAATGAATAGTGACAATGGAGGAACCTACTGCAAACAACCTTCCCAAAACTGAATTTCACTTAACCAGATTACTTCATAGTCTCATAAAATTAGTGCAAGCTTCTAAGGACTGCAGACTAACTTTACACATCTATTTTCATCAATAAACAACAAAAAGTATGAACAAGGAAGGTTTCCAACACACAAAAAAATTCTTCAATATCAATGAACAACATTAACTAATCCACTAAAGCAAGCTAAAACATGCAGAACAACAAAGTTAATCTACTCAAATTCACTAACTAAGAGAAGAAGAATCATGAAACATGCAAAGGAACTCAAAAAATCCACCAAAGTCAATGAATTTCTATTAAAATTCCTGTAGCATGTCATTACAACAACTCGACTCTCTCTTGAAAATGAGAGGAGACCCCCTATTTATAATGTCCAAAAAGAAAAATGAATGGAAAAGATTGATTTACATTGTGTGGCCAAGATTCACTAAAAATTAGGGCTTCACCTACCCCCAAATATATTACAATTTAAAATTACATCCTTGTCATTTAGCCTATTTTTTCCTCTAGTGAGCAGCACTGTAGCTTTTTTCTTGTAGTTGATTTCCTTTTGTAGTAGCTATTTGGTGAGGAACTCATCATCGATCACAAGATTTCCTTCACTTTTCTTGATGGTGGCATATTCCACAAACTTTATGATCAACACCTGGAGATTGTTCCATTGTAATATATATAATTGAATCACCTGGAAATTCAATCTATTGGATTTTCTCGTAATCTCATCCCACTCTTTATCACATTTATGTGTATTGTTTATTACTTGCTCAGATTGAGCAAAGGCATGCACAACAAAACCCAAGAAATATGGCATCATGGAAACTGTGGTTCTATTTTCCATCTTCTTATGGAAGTACAACTTTATCTTTTCTAGATCAAACTCGACAGTGGACACATCAAAATATGTCATCAGTCTCAGATATTCTTCGAAGGCTGCCCTCATTTCCTTGACCCAGTCAATATCCAACTCCACTTCATGGAGCACTTGTTCCAACACTTCCTTTCTATGATCCAAGCCTAGCTTCCATGTCTCTACGAGCCAATGGTCACCCTCTACTAAGGCAAGCTCTTTCTCCTAGGATTTATCAGGTATCTTGAGGATGGCCTCAAGTTTGGGATACGGAATCCTATATAGCTCGAGGAAGTCAGTGCAGAAATTCTTTATTCCCTCGAGTATCTTTTACACCTCTAGGAACTTGTTGTTTTTCCTAACAACACAACCTATGCCCATATTTCCATTGTAGAGGACATGCTAGAATGAATCCTCAATGGCCTTCGTCCAATTCTTTCTTTTCTCCAACCGGTCAATGTGATCCTTGGACAACAATTGCAGCAGGGTTGAGGACGTGGTAGAGAGCTCTTGAACTGATGACCATTGTTGGATGTATGCTATTAAGCCAACCACCTGTGCTTTCAACTCCTCCTTGGAAATCTTATCTTTGTGCATTTGGTGCACAATGGTGGCAACATATCCATGGAGATGGTCAATCTTTTGGTCTCTTTTCATCGTTACTAGATCAAGGGTGGAGACATTGTAGCTTACCCCTCCCTCTCCCACAACTAGAGTGGCTATTTGCACAGCTCTGGATCTGGATACATCCATTGTTAGCTGAGATCTAACCTTTGTCTTTTTCTCTTTCTTTGTGCTTATTTGGACCCAACCTAGAATTGCCTCAAGCCTTGCCCTCGGATCCTTTGGGGTCAGGGTTTTCTTTCCCAACTATTTCTCCATCCATTCTGGCATCTGAAATTTTCTTTTTGGTGATTCATGACCACCTTCTTCTTCGCTGGCGTGTTGGATTTCAATTTCTTTGTTGCCCAGAGCCTCCTGTTTTGTCTTTTCTCCTTCTTCTTCATCAAAATATTGAATGAAAATGGTTTCCTTTCTTGGGGACTCAAAAGTTGCATGATCTTTGGGGCTGTCCTCCCTTTAGTGGTTTTCTCTTCTTCTTCTATGTCATTCTCCTGTTCTTCATGGAATCTTGTTTCCAGGCTTTTCCTAGTTTCAGCCTCTTCTTCAGGCTTATCTTCTTCTTGTTCTTCCTTTTCCTCATGCTGAGACATCTCTTCATCATGTCTGGGGCTCTCTTCTTGCTCTTTTGACAAAGGCATCTCCTTGTCAGGATGGGGACTCTTATTTTGTTCCCTAGTCGGTGGTTCAGTGTCTTCCTCCATTTCCTCTTCAGTGTTCATCTTCTCTTTAGAAGGTTGCTTCTCTAATTTTTCTCCAACATTCTTGAGCTGTTGAGCCAACTCGTCTTCGAGGTCTGAGTCAAAATTTTCCACAATGTATTTGGTACATAGCTCCTCATTGTCTTCCTCAGATGACTGTGTTTCTTCTTCCTCTCCTTCACACACCACTTTATCAATAACTAGGTGCTGGCACTCGGGGTTCTCATGGTAGTCATCTGCCTTCTCTTCCATTTCTTTTTTTTCCTCTCTTTCATTCCACTCAAATTCTTTTGATATTTCCATCGTTTCTTTCATTTCTGGTGGCTCAGTTGGAGGAGTGGGGAGATTCGCAACAAACTGTGCTAAGGTAGCTTATATAGTCGAGTCCATTAGTACCCCAGACAACTCCATTGGGATATTCTGCATGTGGCGAGTGAAGGCCTCTAGGAGTGATAGAGTGGGCATTGGCATTGTCATTGTAGTTAGTGGAAGAGAGGTTGACTGAGACATGGAGGAAGAGGAGAGCAGAGAGGTAGTGGAAGAGGAAGAGTCTATTATCAATACTTGTGTAGTAGGTGGGGTGGAAGCAAGGTGGATGGAGATATCCATCGCAGGAAAAGAAGTAGCAACTACTAACTGAGAAGCAGGCAGTGGGGCAGTAGTGGCAATGGCAACAATGGTGACTGCGAGAGTAGAGGCAGTAGGTGGGAATTTTGGTTTCTCGGCCTCTAGCTCCTCTCCTTCATGGAGCGGGTCCTCTTGGATGGTAGGAATTTATTTGAAACTACCTAATTTCTTTAGTTTCTTGGAAGGTTCTCCTTTTGAAGCCTTTCTTGCATACACCTTAGGCTTGGGTTGACTTTTAGCTATTTCTTTCCTCTTCCTCAACCTGGTAGCTAGAGGAGATTTTGAAGTTTCTCCAGTCGAGGCAGCAGTTGTCCCATTATCAGTTTTTCTTGTCAGCTCGTCCTCAAGTTCTCCATATGTCAGGGTGACCCCTTGTCGATTCAATTGGGTGATCTACCCGTTAATCCATTCTTTAGTTCTTGCCTCAATTGGATTCTTTAGAATATCGAGGTCATTGAACTCTTCATCATTCTAGTCAATTAGCAACAATGGGAGATTAGCAACTGCACCGTATCGAGGATCGATCAATGTATTTTCATCCTCCACCACTTGATCTCGCACTAGGAACAATTTGACCCTCTTGAAAAAATACGTAGTCATGCGCTTGTAGTGCCTCATTTGCACTTATTTTTCATCCTTGTAGTTGGCCCAAAATTCTATAACATCATGTACGTGGGCGTGTTCAACTGCGACCATCTTTCTGAGTTTGGCATAGGGGTCCATCTGTGGTCAGGCAATATAGAGCTCCAAGTGGTATTCCACGAGCTCTTTATCTGAATGGTCTACACATTGGGATGTGTGGAGCTCATACATCCCTTGGCTGAAAGAGAGGGGATAGGGAATCCCCACCTTATGTTTGTTGTTAAGGAGGGCGTTTGCACACTGCAGCTGCCGAGAGAGCTCTAGCAATATTATCTGGTCATTTGGGTACCAGGGCAGCTTATATGGTTTCTCTGAGAAACCTTCGGCATGGATGTAAGTGAACTTAGGGAACTGTATAAACAAGAAGTCAAACTATTGGATGTAAGCATTGGCACTATGGGAGACTCTCCTTTTGAAGTCACCCCCAAGCAATCTGATAATATGACCTATAAAAGAGTCATTGACTCTACAATAATCCCTCTTGAAATTCTTGTATTGAAGCTAAGGGTACCTATCATAGACTTTTAATTCTCTACCTAGAGCCTCATCATGAGCTCAAAGCAATCCTTTGTACTGCATCCGTTCAGCCAATAAATAGACAAGGTATGAAGTCATGTAGAAGCTTGAGGTCTAATTCACAGCCACGAATTGCTCGTGCAAGCAATTACTAATTATTCTTGCCCAGTAGAATTTGGTTTTTCCTCAAAGGATCTCTTCCACGAAGTATAACATCCATTCCTGGAAGTAGGTAGCATTTAGAAGGCCCATTACTCTACTCAATAGGGTTACCAAGTCATGATAATCCTCATAGAAGTTGCTATGGAAGAGATCCTAGGATATTGTAGTTGCACTGCCCTTCTTTTCTTTTAACCAGTATTGATTGATTATCTTTTTTCACTTTAAGGGGTCTAGATCAGACATCTCCTTAGCATCTTATTTGGAGGCTTCCTCCATCTCTCCGAATGTATGGATATGTGTGTCATAGAAAATTGGACCCTCTTGAGAAAAGAGATAATTTCACGTATAATTGGACCCACTTTTGAGTCCCCTCACATCATTTCTCCTTCAAAACAACATTTATGGGCCCCTTAGACCTATTAATTTTTATCTAGAGGCCCATTTCACTTGAGAAATCACATAAAACCCAACAAACAACATTTAATGACATCATACCCTGACAACCCACCTTTAAATAACAATATTCAACCCATTCGCCACCTTGGGAGAATGAGTCGCCTCTGGTGGGACCCATTCACCAAGGGTGGCGAATGAGTCCCCTTTGAGGGAAAATTCAAAATTAAGCAAGAATTTAATCAATTTAACTTTTATTTCCTTTGAATGTCAGCCTCTTAGGTCTAATTAATGGGAAAATAAGGTGTTGTTGCTTATAAATACTCATTTCAAGTCATTTCACACATCTTTTTAACATCTATCATCTTTTATCATCTTTTTATCATATCTCAAGAACAATTTTTAGGGAAAAGTCTTCTACAACAAGTTTCATTAGCAAAAGTTGAAGTTTTAGGGCAGCAAACTAGGGTTTTTGCAAGTCTTGAAGCTCACTTTTCATGTCAAGATCCGACATTGCAAAGGGTTGATGATTTATGCCTATGGTGAATCATGAAGAAATCTAGGGTGAAGAGGTGCAACTAGGAACCAAATCATGCCTAAGGACTTGGTTTCCTATTGATTCCATCTTCCATTTTCACTCTATCTTCAGATTAAGGTTTGCATTGTGTTTGTTTGAATTTGCATGTCATTTTATTCCTATGTTTCATGTGTTGTAAGGTTTCTAGGGTTGAGATCTTGCATCATTTCAATCACTCTTGCATGTCTTGTTCTAGAGCAATAGAATAGGGCCCTTCTTACATTTCATCTTTTCCTAGTTTTTAACACATCTAAGGCTAGGGTTTATGAAATTTTTTCTCTATTCAAGGTTAAATTACCTATATATAGGTTTGACTAAGGAAAACTCCCCATTAGATCAACTCTTTTAAGTTCTTTTGTAGGAATTTTGTGAGATCTAGAATCAGGTTTCCGTCAGAAATTGTTGTGTAGGTGTCAAGGTATAGATTTGAGTTTTGAGATTGCAGAAATTAGAAAGAGGACTGATTCACCATGCATGGTGAATGAGTCCACCCTAAGATGTAGATTTGAGTCAGATTGAGTTTCAGATCCCTAACTGTTAGAAAATAGGTTTTGTGCAGAAAAGTCCTGATCTGAGACTAATTCGCCCAAGGTGGTGAATGAGTCCTAGTCAGCCCAAGTTCAGATTTCATTAGCTTTTCAGATTGTTCTCCAGTCCTCTATAGCTTTCTAGGTGCACATGTTCTGAGAAACAACTTTCTTTTTGGTTAAAAGTTGGATTTTTGTTCATTATTTTAACCTTTTTTGCAAACAACAATGTGTTTTCAAATAAAGCATAAGTCTTAGTTTTGCATTCATTTTTAGTCATTTAGATTAGTCAATTGTATTTAGTTTACTTCATCTAGCCTTGGTGACATTGCACACATCTTAATTTGAATGAATCATTAGCATTTTGGGCCCTATCTCTCTCCTTTTAGGTGAAAAACTCTAGAAGTGCAAGAGTAGTCTACAGGGGTCCCAAAAATCTATGTTTCATTTTGGTAAACCTGACTTTTGAGCATCATATCATTCTGATTTACATTTCTAATTGCATCTTAGGTCTTCATTGTTTCATGCTCTTGCATTTTTTTAGGATTCTTAAAAGCATTGCATTAGTGAAAGCATTCTTTACTTTATATCATTGCATTATTCCACATCTATGCATTTACATTCCATATTTGCATTATAGAGAGTTGAAATTTTATAGAAAATACAAAAAATTCAGAAAAACATAAAAAAAATTCATCTCTTGGGACTCATTCGCCACCTAGGGCGAATCAGTCCCTTTACAGTTTTTCATTAGCATTCCCAGATTTTAATTTCCTGCATTGTATGTTCTTTCTATTCATGGCATTTATGAATAGCCTTATACTTTTACAAGTTCCATTTTCAGTCATATTTTGTAGTCCTTTCCGATTTGAAACATCTCATCCAAGCCACTTCGTAGTGATGATGTTGATAAGTTAGATGAATCCCTTAAGGGAGTCCTCTCATTCACTTCATCCTCTAATGCTTGTAATGAGAACCCTAACACCCTTAATGATAAATCCCCCCTCAAACCTTTTGATTGTGATGACTTTGATTTGTTAGATGAAGCCCTCCAATACTTCATCTCGCATAAGTCATCCATTAAGGTTTGTGGTAACCAACTTGATATAACAAATGGTAATATCTCTAATGCTTTTCTTGCACATCCTAAACTAGTTGACGACCTTTTACCCTTCACACCTTTTAGTAGTGATGATTTGCATTTTCTAGACGAGTCTCTTCAAGACTTCATCTCATCCAACTCATCCGTTATGGTTTGTTGTGACACCTCTACAATCAAGGACGTTAATGTAATTCAACCTAAACTTGTCCTTTACCCACCCTCACATCTACTTCATCCCTCTAATCAACCACCCTACACCCTCCGTCCACCTCAAACTAATGTATCGCAACAATCTAGTAATGATATTGTTGCTCATACATATAACACACGAAATAACCCACAACCGCCACAACCAACTCCACCATCATTACCCATACCTAATCCGCCTAGTGCTCCTCATTATAACCCACCTACAAAGGAGTATGATCTTGTTGAACAATTAAAAAATACTCCTGCAAAAATTTCTCTTTGGGATTTACTTCAAACTTCATCAACTTACAACACCGTTCTTCAAACTTCTTTTAAACAACTGACAATTCCTCCTGGAACCACTCTGAATGATATGGAAGCTCTTATTCAAAAACATAGTCTCGATATTACTTTTCATCAACATGAGCTCCCTCCTTTGGAGTTACAAAAACAACATGATGCCTTTATGATCATTGCTCAATTCCATCGCACAGGTGTCAAATGCACTCTCATAGATAATGGTTCTTCCCTTAATGTGTGTAGTGTGAGTATCCTTGATCAATTAAAAGTTGATAGATCACAAATAATACCTGATTCCATTTCTATTCAAGGATTTGTTAATACAACAAAGCAACCACTTGGGATAATTACTTTACCTATTACGGTTGGGGTGGTTACTTTGTAAACTCCTATCAATGTCATGCCCTATGATCTTTCATATAATCTCCTTTTAGGCCGACCATGGATTCATGAGATGAATGCAGTACCTTCCACCCTTAACGTATCATGAAGTATGTTTATAACAATCGTATATATCAAATTGAAATAGACCCTGAGCCTGAAATTTTCTTACACCTTGAAAAAGGGGTTACAAGTCCTTTGAAAAAATTAATTCCAACTTCAAACATTGACACTCTTGAAATTGGTCTCTAAATTATATGGTGATGATTAGGGATCCTTAGAACTCACACCCTCATTCATGGGTGAATACATAGTTACACAAAAGAAAGATGAGACATGAACAACCAACAATTATGTCCACTCAAAATTCTGCACAATCATCTCAAACATCTATCTCTTACAATCAAGATGAAAATGCAACATACACAACAAATTTTGATGAGATAGATTATCAATCCCCGTCTACCCTGTGTGAAATGGAATGAATTTATGGGAAAGGTTATAAATTTGTAAAACAATTAGGCTATACTGGAAAAGGGTGTGGAAAACATGAACAATGTATTTGTGTCCCTATCGAACCTAATATGCAAGAAACAAAAACCGGATTGGGATATTCTTTTTCTAAAATGGTCAATGCTACTCAATGACCATCTTTAAACATTAACGTTATAACATGTCACCTGCAACACAAACTCACAATTAAACATCCCAATTTTCTTGATATAACTTTACCACCTTCATGGATGTATGTTGATATTGATGAGGCTTTGAAACAAATGTTTGGCATTTATGATACCCCATCCTCACTTACATGAAACACATTTCCTGTGCTTTGAACATTACCGAGCAAGAAGCAAGTGATCTCACTGAAGATTTCTTTGAATCTCAAAGTCCTAAATCCAATGCACTCCCTTTAGGAGATACAATTGATGTGCTTATGGAAATTCATAATAAAGATAAAGTTATTAAAATTGGGAAGCGCCTTGATGGTGAAGAACAAGAAGATAGAACCACTTTACTTCATGATTTTCTTGAAATTTCTTCTTGGAAATATTTTGATATGCTAGGAATTGACCCAAAAATTGTGATACATAACATTGTCCTTGGTACAAATTCTAAACCCATCCGTCAAGAGATTTGCAAAATGAACCCTAACGTAGCCTTGCATGTTAAAGAGGAACTAGAGAAACTTCTTGATGTAGGCTTTATTAAACCTATTGATTATTCCCCTTGGATCTCAAACATTGTCATAGTTTCCAACCCAATAATAGTATTAGGATATGCATAGATTTTCGAGACTTGAATAAAGCCTCTTTAAAAGATGATTTTCCACTTCCTAATATAGACATGATCGTGGATTCAACTGCTGGACATGCTTTGTTGTCATTCATGGAAAAAATTTATAGTTATAATCAAATCCTTATTAACTCTCAAGATCAATATAAAACTACCTTTACATTTGTTTAGGGTACATTTTGTTAGGTTGTGATGCCCTTCAGTTTAAAAAATTCCAGCTCAACTTATCAACGTGCAATGACATTAATCTTTCATGATTATATTCACAAAATTTTAGAAGACTATGTTGATGACATCCTCGCTAAATCGTTAACATGACTAGACAATGTGAATGTCCTTCATAAAATCTTTGAACGCATAAAACAATACAACATGTGATTAAATCCAAAAAATTGTGCTTTTGGCATAGATAGTGGTAAAATTCTTGGTTTTTTCATATCTCATAGAGGCATTGAAATGGACACAAAGAAAATTGATGCAATCATTAACATGCCACCTCCTCAAAATATTTCTCAGTTGCTTACGTTACAAGGTTGAATTCAAGCTATTCATTTTTTCGTTGCATCTTTAGTCGATCACACAATACCCTTCACACATCTCCATAAAAATGGTGTACCTTTTGATTGGGATGAGGATTGTAAATAGGCTTTTGAGATTCTAAAGGAATATTTAGCCACTTCACCTATTTTACAACCTATCGTGCCACATCGACTGTTTATCTTGTACATCGCCGCATCTGTCGATGCTCTTGCAACATTGTTGGCTCAACATGATGATCATGGTAAAGAACATGTTGTTTATTACATTAGTTGTACCTTGATTGATTATGAAACATGATATTCACCAATTGAAAAATAATGTTTGGCTCTTGTATTTGCTACTAGTAAGTTGCAACATTATTTACTAAATCCTAAAGTACAAGTTGTTACAAAATTTGATCCTCTTAGATATGTTCTCAACAAAACTGATCTTTCAGGATGCTTAGCTAAGTGGGTGATGTTGTTAACTGAGTTTTATCTTAAATTTGCTTCACAAAAAGCAATCGAAGTTCAAGCCTTAACCGATCACTTAGTTGATTCCCCTTCTCCCTTTATTTTCCCTACTAATGATTCCTTTCCTGATGTTCATGTCTTAACTGCTAATATCAAACCATGGGAATTATTTTTTGATGGATATAAGTATCAAATAGGTTCTAGTGTTGGAGTGGTCCTAATTCCACCCAATGACAAATCTATTCCTTTATCCTACTGTTTAAATTTCCTATGCATAAATAATACAGCTGAGTATGATGCGTTGATTGCAGGTTTGCAAGCTACTCTATCTCTTCATGCTAAACATATTAAGATATTTAGAAATTCACAATTAGTCATCAAACAAATCAATGGTTCATATCAAACTAAACATGACAAATTATTAAGATACAAGGATCTCATAATAAAATTATTAGAAAAAATTGATTCATTCACCATTGATAACATCCCACACAAAGATAATCGACATGCAGATGCAATAGCGAGTGTAGATTCTCTCATATCCCCACATGATCCTTCTACACATTTCACATTCGTTATTCACCCCATCATGAAACCTTTAATCGATACTCCGTTAGAAGACATTTTGGTGATAACTCAAGCAACTTCATTTGAATGGTATGATACAATATACAACTACTTAAAAGATGGTACCATTGTCGAACCTATCACAACAAATACTTGAAAGCGCTTACATAAAATCGTAATTAAATATGTGATCCTTGCCGATGCATTGTATAGAAGATCTTTCAATGGTCTCCTATTACATTGCCTTAAAGATTCTAAAATCCCTTTAGCACTCAAATAGGTTCATGTTGGTGCCTATGGAGGTCATTTTGGAGGTTGTTCATTAGTGAAAAAACTTATTTGTATGGGTTATTATTGGAGACATATCGAAAAGGATTGTTTCTCCTATGTTAAACGATGTCACAAATGCCGAGAACATAGCAATTTGATTCACACTCCTGCTCCTGAGCTCCATGCCAATGTTTCCATTTGGCCATTTCCAGTATGGGCGTTAGATCTTATTGAAAATATTTCACCTCCTTCTTCTGCTAGACATACATTTATCATAACCGCAACCGATTATTTAACAAAATGGGTAGAAGATATCCCTCTTCATTCAACAACTACTGAAGTAATTTATCGATTCATATTAGAATACATAATTGCTCGCTTTGGAATTCCTTCTACAATTGTTTCAGACAATGGAATGCCATTTAAGAATAGCAAAGTTCAAAAATTTCTTGCAACATTTAATATTCAACATTGTTTCTCTACACCTATTATCCGCAATCCAATGGACAAGCTGAAAATACTAATAAAATTCTTGAACAAATCTGTTGTGCCCCTAGCACACACGCCCCGTTTCAAAATGGGGACCCTCTTTTCTTTCGCCTTGTCAGGTCATTTTCGTCACCATCTCGTTTTGCATGCCCCACTTTTTGGTGTCTCGGATGGTCAATATCGCTTCAAAGTCCCACCATAAGTTGACCATGCCTCCCCCCTTTAATTTTTTCATGTTTTGGTGCCTTGCGGGGACTGTTTGGTAGTTCGCCCCTACCAACAGCCCCCGGCCCCCCTCGGGCCTGGCAGTCCGAGTTTCCCAGTCTCTCCCACTGTTTGCAATGGCATTCGGCCCATGTCCTCCTGGCCACCAGACCACAGGTCTCCCACCGCCGTGTTTGATTTTCAAATCCACCAACCCTTCATCTTCCCGTACCTGCATTCAATAGGATCATTAATGGCGATAAGGGGTATAAAAGACCCATTCTTGTCTATCATTTTAACTTAACAGTATTGTAGAGAATAATCAAAGCTTGCTGCAGGATTCCACTATCTTTGAAGCTTCCAGTTGATCTTCATTCATTTCCCTCGCTTTTTGATCATAAGTGGATCCCTGCGCCTCCCTGCATCAAGTGTTCAAGGGTGGTCTTCTGATCACCCTCCCGAGCATTGTCTTCATGATTTCTAGGGCTTAAAATGTGTAACAAGCATCAAATGACATGTGAGCGATAAAATACGACATCATGAACAAAACCCATGTCCCTGAAAACTGAGTGAACTAGTGTAGAATCCCCATGATTGATTTGGAGCTTTACCCCTGCACGACCGTTCTTCGTAGAGGCGTTCGTGGCCCTCAGGCCCGGATCATTCCTTTTCCATTGGGGACTTGACGGGAGATTAAAAATGTCAAAACTTCCTTTGGGTCTCTCAGGCCCAGGACTCTGGGCCTCCATCCCCGGGATTCTGCCCCTCATTCTCTGTCGGTGAGACCTTCTCTTCGTTCGGAAAGACCTTTCGCCCAGTCCATCCTTCTCTTGTCGAGCGATGTCGGGGAGACATTCCTCCGTTGCAAGGACCTCACCGCAAGCTCCTTAGGTCTTGACAACACCTTCGCTTTCGGCGGGACCCTTCATCCTTCGCTAAGACTTCTTGGCGAGGTTCCATCTCTTAGCAAACACGCTTGGCCCTTTCTGGTCGGCAAGACTTACCCACTTTCGGCATAACCTCTCACCAACTTAGAATCCTGCACCGAGCACTTACGTTTTGATCTTTTTTCGCCAAGACAGTTTGGCCTTCTTGCCGATAGAGATCTCATCCTGGTGTCGACGAGACAGTGAGAGTCCGGGAAACCATATATAGAATGTTCTTGCTTTGCCGAAAGCCACCCCAGGCTAGCCCTTCGTTCGCTAGGGGAAGGCGGATCTTACCTTGAAAGCCATCGTTACCTATCGGCATAGCATGGCTTAGTTGCCAAGACATCTCCCTACTATAAGGTTGTCCCACCGACATCCTCATTCGGTATAACTTTCAAATGTCGGGGAGACCCTATAACGATCATATGATGTTTCACCGAGAACACCCACTCATTCGCCTATTGCTGTGGCAACCTTGTAGTCATGCCGATAGGGAGATTTCATTATTCCATTCAGGGAGACCCCGGGCATCTCGCCAAGAGTTATAACAAAATAGAAAGTCTCACCGGGGCATAATGAACTTATGTTTGCTCGCTAGGAGAATCCCCCAGCTTGGCCGATAGCTATCCACGTGTGGTTATTTAATTCACCATCTTCAAGATATTTTATCTCTCTCCCCGACAGAGCCCCATATGCCTTAAACATGTCGCTATAACCACGCGCCCTCAGAAAGACATTATATAGAGTATGCTAAGTCACAACGAAGATCACTCCGGCACCAAAGTTCGCCAAGACAAAGTAAACCTATGCCGACAAGGGGTCATTCATTGCGTTTTCAGTGTAATTGGAATGAACTCACGCCGAAAGAAAACTAAATGAAAAGTCGGCAAGACATGCTCGCATCGTTGGGACCCTATGCCGAGAGTTATAGCTCTATACCGATGAATCACCAAAATGAAGGTCTAGGAAACAAGAGGTCGTCGGTATGATGCTATCCCGAGAGCCATAACATATGCCGATATGGACCTAGATGCAAAATGCATAACTTAATTTATTTAGTGGGGCCATCTGCGACCCTTTGGTCATCCTCTGTCCTGGGGGGAAAACTTCACCCGCCCCTCCGAGCTTCGGGCTCCGCCCTTCTGACCGCCCCTGGACTAGGACGAAACCAAACGACGGGCTCAGCTGTCGGGCCCTGTATTGCTCTCGGCTCTCAGCAAGACTTTCATCTTCACGAAGACTTCTCGCCGACTAAGAATCTTACACCGAAGACTCCCGTTGCAATATATTGAGACCCATCATCTTCGGCATGACATACGGATGTCGGTGAGACCACTCACCGAAGATGCAAACCTTATACCGAAGCGCCTTGTCGGTGAAACACATGACTTCCACCGAGGCCTTTCCCCAAGGCCGATTTTCACGCCGATTGAGAACTAAAATGAAGTAACGGTGTTCTTCCCCACCGGGCCTGAAGTGTCAGACTTCTGCCGGACGTTTGCCATCCCGAACGCCAAAGTGCACCACAGCCCCTGAGCCTCTTGAACTCGGTAATAAAACTATTGACCACCCTCTGACCTGCAGGACCCCGGACCCCAAAGTTCCGTCTTAGAAATTCCATTCTCAATTTGCTGCTCCAAACTGTCATCTCCAGATGGCTCTCCAGCCTGGAACCTCCAGATTCTCCTAAACCGATCCAAGGGAGCCCAAATCTGAAATCAAACTTTGACCCACGTGCTCAATTTCGGTCCTCTTCATTGTGAGACTTCTGAATTATCAAAATTCAACCGAAGGGAGTCTCTGGGAGTTCCCCACCCGATTTTCCCTTCCAAACAACATTTCTCCTAAGGAAGTCTATCCTTCTAGACCCAGACTCTCTCAATGCCCCCAGTCAAAAGATCAATGATGTCAAGAGATAAAGTTCATGATATGCTTACTTGATTGTTTAAAATGAATATTGTTTTTAGGGTGTTGGCTAACATGAATTATTTTGTGATCCATTGTGCTGACTATACCCTTGCTTGCAGAATATATGGAACTAGGTGCAGGACATTCAAGGGCAGCCGTCGAGAAGGGAAAAGGGAAGAAGATAGGCAAAGCTCCTCGAGGAAAAGAGGACAAGGACCAAATGAAATATCAGTTTCAAGGTGAGCCTCTGCACTCAAAAGTTACCACGGATTGGAAGGAGATCACTGATACCAACATAGGCCACGTCAACATTGACAAATTTACACAAAAGGTTAGGGTCAATCCAACGACCAAAAATGCAAGACTGATAAGGCACAATAGAATAGCAAAGGCTGCAGAATTCCCTCCATCCCTTGTGGCCCCCGAGCTGGTCATGGCTTGTCGAGAGGCCTATCAACCTGACACAAGAACCATCGTTGATAGAGAGGGAAACATTCTTGCTGATATGTCACCTGAGGGGATCACGGAGACCTTCCATATTCCCACATTTCAAGAGATGGAGGTCTCCACCATAGAGGAATGCCAAACAGCATGGGACGATAATCTAGCTGGCTACAAAAAGTTGATAAATCAGCATTAGCTCAAAGAGAAGTGGGGCAACGCTGCGAAGGTTCCTCAGGAACTCTTCCGCAGTGACTTCCACGAAGAGTACCATGACTTGGTGACCATGTTAAGTAGGGTTATGGTTCTTCATGTGGGTGCCTTCTTTCAGGAGTGGATTGTGTACTTCATTGAGAAAATTCTTCAAGGTAATGAGGACGTCACCACCAAGACTGCATTTTACTAGGGATGAATAATAAGCAACCGCTTCCATGAGCAATTCGTCAACGTGAAGAAGAGCTCCAAATTTTATATGACTTCCTATCTTGTCAATTCCTTGGCAGATTGAAGACAATACAACGGGTTGTTTGTGGCACCCAGTTAGGAGCAGGGGCGAAGAATCAAGGCATGTGATAGGTACCCATAGCTCCAGTACCGAAAATTCAAAAAGGGGTACTATCGAGTAAATGATGCCTTCATTGGCTATATTATTAGGCTAATTGCCGGAGACTTTGAGAGGAGGGTCTCCCACAGTGCCAGGGCACTTTTGAAGTAGTACGCCTTTCTCTTCATCTAGTACCCAAAGTTTACGTACATATGTACCCAGGGCTTCACTGAAAGTCCAAATAGTTTGCCTCAGTACCCCAATGACCAAATCATCCTTCTAGAGCTTTCCTGGCAACTCCAGCACATACAGGCAATCTTTAGTAGCAAACACATAGTAGGGATTTCCTATGCCATGACTCTAGGCCAGGGCATGTATAAATTGCAAACTTCCCAGTGTGCTGGTAACTCTGAGAAGGAACTAAAGGATTACCACTTCTACCAACACACTGCTCGCCCGTGGATGGACCCGTATTGTCATGTCAGAAAAGTGCTAGGGTCGGGGTATGTACATCTTCACCACATCAAGGATTTCTGGGCCAACTGCCAGGATGATAAGTAGGTACGTGCAAGGCACTAAGTGCGAATGACTGCATAGTTTGTAAGAAGGGTGCAACCTTTTCCCGTACCAGACCAAGTCACGGAGGACGAGGCCACCATCATGCATCCCAAGTACCCTGCAGTTGCCAATTTTCCAATACCCTCAATTGACTGGGATGAGCAGGAGGTCGACGACCTCGACACTATAACAAAGCCAATCTTGGCTCATACTAAGGAGTGGGTCAATGGGCAGGTAGCTCAATTAAGGCGGCAAGGAGTAATTTTGACTTATGAAGGGCTCAAAAATGAGCCAAGTGCCACAAAAGATACCGCTGCCACCACTTCTACTGGTGGGACCTCCAAGTCTCCTCCGCTCACCAGATCCAAGAAGAGGAAGGGGATAGAAACAAAATATTCTCCAAACCCCAAAGCCTATGTAAGGAAAGAAGCAGGAGGCTCACCCTCCAAAAGGCTCAAACAAGCGGGGGGCACCACGGAACAGCCCTCAGCCCAGGAAGAGGAGGTAGGTGGTGCGGATCAATTGGAACCTCTCTTGGCTCTCCCTACCACTGCTGGTGCACCACCTACCTCTCTAGCTATGATTGTCACATCCCCGCCGGCAATGGACATCTTCGTCAATCTTGCCCCTTTGCCTTCGACCGAGTCTGTAATAATTGTCGACTCCTCTTTTGCCATGACCACGCCCCCTTCCTCTGCTGCCATGTCACCAACCACATCACTCCCTCTAGCAGCGGTGACAACACCTATTCCCATTTCCAGCATGCCTGAGGCTCTCTTGAGACATATGCAGAACCTTCCCCCTGAGCGCTTCCAGATCCTAATGGCTCTGAATCTTCAAGCAGCCCTTGCGCAAGTCCTCACTACTGCTCAGCCTTCACAACCTCCGACAATGCCACCGGCTATGGAAGCCAGCATGCTGATCTCTGAGGAATGGGAGGAACGGGAGCAGGAAGCCTTGAGGCCTGTTGAGGAGGAGGCCGATGAATACCATGAGCACCCGGAGCACGAACACTAAACCATCGACAGGGTGGCTTATGAGGAGGAAGGAACGGGCTCTTCCGAGAGTGGGGATGAGGAAGATGGCCCTGGTGGCAAGGTAATCATGCACGCCTTTGACGATGACGTTGAAGAGGGACTGGCCCGGTAGCCAAATGACACCAAATTAGAGGAAGATAGGCTGCCCCTCGAAGAAGAAGAGCAGCAGCAAGAAGACAAAACTTTTGAGAGCCTCGAAGTAGGGCAACTAGTAGAACATGTGCACAAGATTGAACATGTTGAGGAAAAGAAAAAAGAGGAGACGGTGAAGCAAGAAAGTCCTATACGGCTACTGTCCTACGTGCTTCCTATCAAGCGCCTCGTGTTCACCCAAGATTCTGATGAGGAGGATGGATATGCTACCAAGCATAAAGGAAAGTCCCCAGGGGAAAATGGAGCAGAAACCTTGACCTTGACTAAGAAGGGTGAGGGTGGCCGTGATTCACCAAAGGGGAAATTAGTTGTTCCAGAATGGTTAGAGGAGCAACTTGAGAGAAGACCTCCTGTAATGAAGGACCCACAAGAAAAACTAGAGGCTATCCTGGCTCAGGCTCAGATTACAACAAAGAAGAAGAAGGAACCAAGGATTAGATCCAAAGTAACGATGGATGCCTCTGGATCTCAGACCGTGCAGATAGCAACACCCGTAGTAGGTCAAGAGGGGGTGACTTACAACATTTCCACCATGGATGTAGGGACTGCCACCAGAGAACATAAGGTAGGGTACCTTGAGGAGTCAGTGGCTACGGTGGTGCATTTGATAAGATAGGATAAGATCTTGAAGGATGAGCTCAAGGCACAGGTCACAGCCTTAACAGATTACATAGAACAATGGTCTTCAATGGACAACCTACCTACCAAATCCATAGCCGCACCCCTGCTACTATCCAAGGAGCAGATTGATAAGATGGAAAGGATGATGAACTTGGAAAAGACCACAGAGGACTAGTTCTGACAAGTCTTATACATTGGAAACATGGGAATTAGCCAGGCTGTGCGAACAGCCAACAAGTTCTTAGACCTGTTACAGTCTCTGGAGGGCATGAAGAGGATTTTCACCGACTTCCCTTCGACCTACGACTCTACCTTTCCAAAGATCGAGGTTGTTCTTTAGTTCCCAGAAGCCACATCAGAGAAGGAGCTTGCATTTAAGAAGGATGATCACTGGCTGATGGATGTATGGCGATAGGACTTTGACAACCATAGGGAAAGGCTGGAACAAATCATGAGCATGGTGGATCCGGATATCGAATGGATCAGGGAGATCAGGGCAGAGTTCGCTCATTATCTCAAAATAATGACATAGTACGACATGCCCACAATGCAAATGGATCTAGAGAAGATAAAGCCCTACTTCCAGAAAAAGATGGAGGATGGAATGTCAAATGAAATCACGGTGGAGTTCATGAGTTTTGCCGCCCATGCCTTCAATCATTCAGAACTATTAAGGGACCAAGCCTCAAAGTATGATGAGGACTAGAAAAGGCTGGAAGACAACACAAAAGAATGGAGCTACCAAGTGCTAAGATACGAGATCATTGAAAAAGACAAGCTCCAGGCGGTCATCCTCAAGTTCATTGAATACACAGCTTCTGAGGGGCAGAAGGAGAGCCCTGTCAAGGATGAAGAACTTCTTGAAGAATAGCTATAGTGAAAACAACAATTGGCTAAAGGACAAAAGTGCTACAGTGCCATAAGAAGAGGACAAAATAGGGAAAGGACAAAGATGTATTTTAAATTGTGATATATTGGGGGGTAGGTGAAACCCTATTTTGTAATGAATCTTGGCCACACAATAAGAATTGATCTTGGCCATTCATTAGATCTTTTGGGCACTATAAATAGAGCTCTCTTCTCATTTGCAAAGGAGAGTTGAGTTGTTGTAAAGGCATGCTGCTGAAATTTATAAAGAAAAGTCATTGACTTGGTGTATTTTCTGAGTTTCTCACATGTTGCTTGATTCAACTTCCATTGTTAGATGTTCATCTTAGGTTTCATTGTTGTTCTAGTTAGCTATTTTCTTGCTTTAGGTAGATTTTAGGAATGTTATTATGTGGTCATGAAAATTCCTGTTATGTTGATGACTTCTCAGTCCATAATTTTTGTTGTTTGCTGATGGTAGATAGCTGTGTAAAGTTAGTCTGGACTTGAATTCGAAGATGCTCTAAAACTTTTATCTTTTTTCATGCATGCACATGGTGAATGAAAGACAAAACATTTGTAGACCTTAGAAGATATCGCAAGTTCTACGATACTGTGAGATTTCTAGTTAAGTGGAACATTGTTTCAAGAAGTTGTCCATTGTAGGAACTCTATCATCGCTGTTCATAGTTAGTTACAGATCCAGGAACCTACTTTCTTCCCTGCCCTTGTTCATTTTATTTAATGTGTAACCTATGCTAAGGTTCATTGCACATTGTAAAGCTAGATCCAAAGATAAACATGGAGTTTACGAATACTGTTTGAACCTACAGCAAAATGTACAATAACTTTCCTATCTTGAAAACTCTATTTCAAGATCCAACTTCCCACGCTTTGTATTTCCTACGTAAGACCTCCTTGTGATTCTAGAAAATCACATCAAACAACTGAGATATTCAAAGCACTGTCAAGACCTGACATCTGAGAGACCTTGGGATAGTGTTCTGCAATCTGATTGTGGAAGATTGTCTTTCAAGAGAGGTAGTGCACCTACACATTGCCTGTGTTGAAAAGTGCATATAAACACCATCAACAGAACTGGGGCTAGAATGAGGGCGACACATTGGGAATACAAAGGTTGAAAGTTCAAAGTGAAGCTAGATCGAATCGGATCATTTTCCCTGGAAAGATTTCAAAGAGTTATATGGTCAACACCAAGCAAGGGAGAATTTGAAGAATTGCAGGCTGCTACAAAGGTGAAACGAGTTAAGGGAAGTAGCGTTCCCTCTTCCTCTTCCTCCATTCCACCCGCTTCCATTCCACCCTCACCTTCATTCGGCTAGCCTTCATCTTCCACCCAACTATCTAGAATGGCGTGTGTGCCTCTTATTTCCTGCAGCCAGGGGATTGCTCCTATCCTAGCCCTTCCAGCTCAAGGCATAGTCCAATCAGTCGCAAAAGTGCAATCCCAGACTACTGCACTATTACGGGCACAACCTCGACCCGTTGTACTTCAATAGCAAGTGATGCCTCTGCCTCCTGCCATGGCTTGGTTAGCGCATAACCCTTTGCCGATACATTTCGTTGCTTACCATAATATGCCTAAGAATCCAGAGGGCTTTTGTTCGAAGTTCCATCTGCGTGACCTACAAAAAATAGCTGAGGAGCATATCAAAATATTCAAGACAGTAATTACTGAAATGCAAGTTGATCACGAGGATGTCGCTTGCCGCTTTTTTCTGCATTTGTTGGGGGAAGAAGCCTTTTATTGGTACATCAACCTGCCGAGGGGATCCATCACCTCATGGAACTTAATGAAGGACACCTTCCTGTAGAAATACAAGATCTCCATCAGTCCTTCAGAACTTTATCAGCAGTTTATGTTAGTTAGGAGGGAGATAAATGAACCTATTGGATCCTTCAATGACCTTTTTCATCGTGCCTTTACCAGGCTCTAGGACCCATACCTCCATAATGATGCTGCGGCTCTCCCAGTCTATTATACAGCATTGGAAAACCTCATATCAGCCTTGGTGAAAAGGATGCGCCCACCACTCACTACCTTGGTGACCGTTTATACAGAGGCCATCATCGCCAGTGTAGATTTGGGGTAGAATATCTCCAACCCGCGGCCTTCTTTGGGGCCGGTAGCTCACCCGATGCAGATTCAGGGGCTTAATCAGGCATTTTCTCATCAAACCCCTCTTATGAACCAAGTACCTGAATTGCCTATGGTACCACATCCAGGGCAGCCACTGAATTATGCGCCTCTCGTGCCTTCCTATTTGTAGCCCCAACAGTAGTATAACTATTCTCAGGCTGCTCCCCAATAGTAGGTGTATTCCCAGCAACCCCAGGTGCCATTCTACCTATCGAGACCAGAGTTTCCTCCACCTTATCAGAATCAGTCGACAGCCCCGCCCGTTTTTCGTGAAAATCCAGCACCATCGCCGGGGAATGGAACCGAGAAAGACAAGTTGGAGGAACTGAAGGAGATGATAAAGAAAATGTCCATGAAAATGACGCACCTAAAAAATTAGAATAATCAATTACAGGCCTCCCAGCGTAATTTCCAGGCCAATCTCAACCGGGACAACCGAGACAGTAGGGACAGTAGGGATAATCGGGAAGCAAGTACTTCCTCTAGGTAGAACTATGATAGGGGAAAAATGTCAATCAAAATGCAGAAAGGAGACCTTCTCAGAGGAAGAATCACACATGGAACACTAGGCCCAATAATCGAGGTGTCCCTACACCTTTCGACCAACCGGCGAGCAATGAAAAAACAACCAGTGGAGTATACCTTGCTGAGGCTGTCTTGTCCGAATGGTGCAGGATTCACAAGACCAATAGAAATTTTGAGTTGGATTGCCCCGAGTTCTAGACAGTTGCTAAAATATTCCAAGTGGAGGTGCAAAATGCAGTTGATAATGTCGGCTATAGGGACATCATCCCATCTGAGCCATATGATTCCTCCTGTCTCATTGTTAATCAAGCGCCATTTCCATGAGGCGACCGCAACGAGCCTGAAGTCGAGCCCACTCCTATCGAGGATGAAGAAGCACAAGAGGTAAGTAACGAACAAACTTTGGCTCAACTCTTCGATTCAGTAGATAATGGTCCAATGGATGAAGAGGAGCCATTTGTAGATGAGGTCCACATGTTCCATCAAAGGTTGACTCCCTACTTCCTTAGGAATAGACAGGCGGGTGGACCCTTTACAACTTCTACCCCACCAAAAAATTTCACCACTCCGCTTGATCCTAATGCCACTAACAACCCTGGACTCCCCCATATACCCACCCAATACCTCAATAAGAACGAACCTCAAAACCAGTCACAAAATTAGCCTCAAGGCCAGTCCCAAAGTTCATCTAGTCAAACGAAAGTCCAATCTCCTAGTTCTGCCATAGGCCAGGCTTTCAGTTTAGAAATTGAGCAAATGAGTGAGTATGTAGCAGAAGAATTTAAGAAGGTAAAAATTAGTTTGTCAGCCTTTGAATTACTCAAAGTCCCTGCTGTAAGGCATGCCTTCTTTAGGATCCTTAATGGAACTCCATCTTCTAGTACAACGTAAGAAATGCCAGCTAAGAGGGTTACCTTTGAAGAGCCTAAGAAGGAACCGAAAATACAGGATAATACTGGGAAAAGGAAGGATATCCCTGTAAATCAGTCTGCAAGTAAACAAATTGAAAAGGAACCAGAACAGAGTAATAGGCAGACTCCCAAGGACCAGCCATTTAGGCCGACCAAAGATACAGGCAGAGATAAGAATTAAGGTCGAATAGCTCACATGGACACACCTACGGGCATCTTCCAAGGGAGACTGGAAACTCCCCCTTTCCTGACCACCATTAGGATCTTTGGGAAGAACCTGCATAATTTCCTGCTTGATTCAGGAGCATCTGCCAATGTCATGCCCTTGGCAGTATGCAAGGCTCTTGGAATCACTCCCACTCTTTCAAGGAGGAAGGTCACCCAGCTGGACAAAATAGAGATCATCATCATAGGAGAAATAAATCAGATCCCGATCCAGATTGGTATAGACCCACAGATCTAACAAGTCATTGATATTCAAGTAGCAGATATCCCCGATGCATATGGAATCATCTTAGGAAGGGAATTTACCAAGGCACTGAATAGATATACCACCACAGACCTTTCTCACATGTGGCTACCATGGAAGGGGATGCCAAATCAAATCCGTATCGACTGTGAACCTTGTATGAAATACATGATCACAAAATACAATAATATTAACAAGGTGTTGTTTGCCGAGGTTGACTTGGGGAATTACCATCCTTTCACCTACCAAAATGAGGTTGAGCTTTAGGAAGAAAGTGCGGATGAAGTGTTCCTGATGTGTAGTCCTTCGACTGATTCTACACGAATGCCCCCAGACACAAAAATGTTGATAGAAGCCGATGATGAACCTGATGAGGACGGAAAATGGGGACTACTCAGTGGTTTCCAGGAATTCATGGAAAAATGTGCAAGGGATCAGCTCAGCATAGGGGCTCGAATGAATTTGCAGGATCTCTTGTTACCAAACTGGTGCAGGGTTCACAATGCTGCCCACTCTGAGTTTGATTGTTGCTTGTGTCAAGCAGCAATTGCACATGTAAAAAAATTAGCTACTCCTCAGATAGAAATGCCAAAAGAGGCACTAGCAGAACCACATGTTGATCACCACATCAAGCCAGAAAATTCCCCTAAGATCACAGAGCTAGTCACTCGGCTGAAAGGGAGCAAGAACTCAATTGAACCTAAAGATAAAAAAACTTCCACGTGTTGGACACTTCGATTTGATGGATCTAAGTATAAACAAGGAGCCGGAGCTGGGTTCAAACTCATCAGTCCAATGGGTAAGACTTTCCTAGCCACCCACAGATTGTAGTTCTATTGCACCAATAACGTAGCAGAATATGAGGCCCTGGTCCTTGGCCTTCTCATGGCCTTGAAGAAAAATGTAAAAGTGCTACAAGTTTTTGGGGATTCCGAGCTCATAGTTAAACAGGTTAGGAATTTGTATTCTTGTCATGATAGAAGACTTACAAACTATAGACATAGGGTTTGGGATCTCCTAGAGGGATTAGATGCATTCAATACACAATTGATCCTTCGTGCTCAGAACTGTACAGCTGATGCTTTGGCTCAAGCAGCCAACACTTTACAACCCCTCTCTTTGTCTGGACTCAAGAAATTCACAGATGAGCTGACGTCTACGCCATCGGTCCCAGATAATGTTACCCACTTGCAAGTCTTCAATGATGACAAAGATATCCTTCAATTCATCACAATTTCTGATGTCTTCACAACTCAAATAATTGATGAAGCTGATCCATAGGAAGCCGAATTGGACATAGAGGGGGTTATTAACCTCAAAACCAACATGATCCCCAAGGGCATGGTTAGTTGGAATGCATATTTGACTTGGACAAAATTAGAGATCAGAATCAGTAAACAAAAAGGGAGGCCATAAGCAACCAGTGTGATTCCCTCAACCTTGGGACAACCGAGGAGATCATGAATGTTTTTATTGGCAAGGTGTGCATGCCAGAAGAAAAGAATGAATTACGGATGCGTTGCAGCAGTACCATGATGTGGTGGCATGGAGCTACAAAGATTTAAAAACATATGACACTTCTGTCATTACACACACCATCCCTCTTAAGACAGAAGTGAGGCCATTCCGCCAGCGGCAGCACCCTATCAATGACTTGCTGGAACTCATCATTTACAAAGAGGAGCAGAAGTTGCTCTCGGTAAGAATCATTTTCCTGGTTAGGCATTCTAAATGGGTGGCCAACTTGGTCCCGATCAGAAAAAAAGAATGGGGAGATTAGATTGTGTAGATTTCCACAATTTGAACCACACCTCGTAGAAAGACAACTACCCGATCCCTTCATTAGATGAGGTATTGCAGATCGTCAACGGCTCCCAGATGATGTCTTTCCTCAACGGATAATCTGGGTACAACCAGGTAATGGTACAGTATGAGGATCATCACAAAACAGCATTCACCACTAAGTGGGGCACGTTCGCGTATAGGAGAATGCCTTTTGGGCTCATCAACTCTGACACCACCTTCCAACACGCCATGGATATCACCTTAAGGACCTGATTGGCAAGTGTATAATCATCTACATGGATGATTTAACTGTGTTTTCTAAGAAAAGAGGTGATCACATCTCTGATTTGTGCAAAGTGTTTCAGAGATGTAGGGAGTTCAGGGTTTCCCTTAACCCCAAGAAGTTCATTTTTGGAGTGACTGAAGGCAGACTACTCAGGCACATCATTTCAGAACAGGGTATCTCTATAGACCTTGGACGTATTGAGTCCTTACTCAAAATTCTGCCCCTAGGAAGTAAGAAAGAATTAAAATCTTTCTTTTGAAAGATCAACTTCGTTAGGAAATTCATCACAGGTTTCACGGAGATTGTTAAACCTCTCAATGCTATGTTGAAATAGGATGCGAAAGTTGAGTGGACACCTGACGCCAAACAAGCTTTTGAGGAAATCAAACGGGCCATCGTCGAGGCACCTATGTTAGTCAGCCCAGATTATCTGATGCCATTATACATTTACTCATTCGCTTCAGAGCATTCATGTGCTAGCATGTTGACCTAGAAGGACGAGGAAGGAAATGAACACTTGATCACCTTCATGAGTGCTCCCTTGAAGGATGCTGAATTGTCATATCACAATGTAGAAAAGTAGGCGTACACTCTCGTCAAAGGGGTGAAGAAATTTAGACACTACATCCTATGCAATAAGGTATTTGCCATTGTCCCGGACCCAGCAGTAAAGATGCTGCTTATGTAGAATGAATTGGGTGAACGAAGGGCTAAGTGGGTCACTTTGCTCCAAGAATATGACATGGAGATCCAACCAATGAAGCTGGTAAGAGAACAGGCACTCACCCACATGATTGCTGAGGCAGCAGCAGAGGTTAGACCCGAACTCACTGTGTAGCAGTACCAACTTGAGGGTGTCTCCCCTGGAGAGTGGTACCAGAATGTTGTTTATTATCTACTAAACCACAAGTGTCCGCCGCACTTGCAAGGGGTCCAAAAGCGGGCCCTTAGACTAAAAAGAAATGGCTACATGCTACAAGGTTCCATTCTCTACAAGAAAAATCATGAAGGCATTTACTTAAGATTGCCTGGGTAAGGAAGAAGCAGATCAAGTTTTAAAAGAGTTCCATGACAAATTTAGCACGGGCCATGGTTCTAGTTCTTCCACAACACATCAGATATTGAGAGCAGGGTATTATTGGCCAAGTATCTTCAAGGACACTCATTGTCATGTTTAGTCATGTCACACATGCCAGACTACTGCCACTAGGGAAAAAAATGTTGTCCCACTGCAATCCGTAATGGAGGTAAGACCGCTCGTGCAATGGGGTCTTGACTTCATTAACCCAGTAAGCCCTCCATCATCTGCGGGACATAGGTACATTCTTACCGTTACTGATTACTATACTTGGTGGACAGAAGCAATAGTATGTAAGCAATGCACAACTGAAGTAGTTACTAATTTCTTAGAAAGTTTCATTTTAAATCGCTTTGGTTGTCCTTATGCTTTAGTATGTGACAATGGGCCTGCTTTTGCTTCATTAAAATTTGTTGGTTGGGCATTTGACTACGGGATTGCCCTTAAGTTTTCATCCAATTACTACCCCCAAGGCAATGGCCTTGCCGAGTCTACAAATACGAACTTGATTACCATCATCAAGAAGCTGCTAGATAGGAATCCCAAGGACTGGCATACCTAGCTCTCTTTTTCCCTCTGGGCAGATCGCACTCGCCACAAGGCTGCCCTTGGTGATTCCTCATTCCACCTTGTTTATGGCCTAGAACCTATATTTCCTATCCATCTGAAGATTCCCACTCTCTCGTTTATCAACGAATTTTATGAGGGAGGAGATTGTAGAGAGGCAGGTTAGTTGAGCTCTTGCATTTAGAGGAAGTTCGAGACGGTGCAATAGAAAATTTTGCCAAACATCAGGGCGTAGTTAAGAGATGGTTCGACCGCCGAGCCAAGATTAAGGCCTTTAGAATTGCAGATCTGGTCCTATATTGGGACAAGGCCCATGAGAGGAAAGGGGGACACAACAAATTTGACAAGCTCTAGCTTGGCCCCTTTCAAATAGCTAAGATTTTGGGATACAATGCCTTTCGCCTAAAGACCTTAACTGGTGAGAATGTCCTGTTGCAAGTCAACAAGAAGCACCTAAAGCATTACTTCCAGGCTTGAGTTCTTTGTAAATATTTGTACATAGGTTAGGGTAGATTTCTTTTCTGGTTTGCTTGTGTTTTTTTGTTTTACGTCACTCTTTTGTTTCCCCCTCCCAACAGTTTTGTTCTGAAAAGTTGTTTCCCGCCCCTTAGCAGTGGTCGTGCTTGCTTGACAAGCGGTTCACTTTGCTGGTCGTCCTTTGAGTTCTTTGGCTAAACATTCACTCATAACTATCGGTCTTTGGAAGCTGTCTGTGAATGATTTCCTTGTTTGAATTCTGCTCATAACTTGATCCTGGATTGGATCTTCTTACACACATCTCGCATCTTGCACAAAACACATAATAAGCATTTCTAAAGGACTGTGCCATGGTTATTATGACATCCTTGTGAGTAAAAAATCTTAAGTCTGCTCCAGTGACCAGTGCAATCTCAAACCCATCATAGGCTTCAGTGCTTACCCGGTCGAATTGAATGATAAATGAGAGATGAACATTGAATGAAATATCAAAAAGAGAAAAAGAAAAATTTTGAAAAATAAGTGACCATATGGGTGTTCGGGTAACTCTACCGGGGCTATGGATTCCCAGCTGGTAGTAGAGAAATATCCATGGGATTGCAGCGACAACTCCGTCAGGGCTATGGACGCCTGACTGGCAGTGAAGCAATGTCCAGGTTACTTTTGGTGTTAGACGATTTATGTAGCTCGCCCGATTGAATTAGCAGCTCCTGGTCACTATCCCGAGGGAAGGAATGAACTCACTACACACACTTCTGAGATGTCTTGTAAATTAACCCAATTAAGGATCTCGTTCTCCCATATTCATCTTTGGAAGCCACTCCTGGTCTACGAAACCAGAGATTCTGGGTTCTGAATGAATATTTATCCTTAGAACGCTCGAGAGCGTTCTTCAGCAGAGTCGCTATTTGTTGTGCCCCTAGCACAAAAACCCTGTTTTGAAATGGGGACCCTCTTTTCTTTCGCCTTGTCAGGTCATTTTCATCGCTGCCTCATTTTGCGTGCCCCACTTTTTGGTGTCTCGGATGGTAAATATTGCTTCAAAGTCCCACCATAAGTTGACCATGCCTTCCCCCTTTAATTTTGTCATGTTTTGGTGCCTTGCGGGGACTCTTTGGCAGTTCACCCCTGCCAACAGCCCCTGGCCCCCTTCGAGCCCGGCAGTCCGGGTTTCCCATGCCGGGTTTCCCTGTCGCTCCCGCTGTTCCCAACGGCATTCGGCCCACGTCCTCCCGGCCACTGGACCTTGGGTCTCCCACCGCTGTGTCTGATTTTCAAATCCACCAACCCTTCATCTTGCCATACTTGCATTCAATAGGATCATTAATGGCGATAAGGGGTATAAAAGACCCATTCCTATCTATCATTTTCACTTGACATTATTGTAGAGAATAATTAGAGCTTGCTGCAGGATTCCGCCGTCTTTGAAGCTTCCAGTTGATCTTCATTCATTGCCCTCACTTGATGATCATAAGTGGATCCCTGTGCCTCCCTACATCAAGTGTTCAAGGTTGGTCTTCTGATCACCCTCCTGAGCATTATCTTCATGATTTCTACAGCTTAAAATGCATAACAAGCATCAAATGACATGTGAGCGATAGAATACGACATCATGAACAAAACCCAGGTCCCTGAAAACTGAGTGAACTAGCGTAGCATCCCCATGACCGATTCAGAGCTTTACCCCCGCACGGTCGTTCTTCGAAGAGGCGTCCATGGCCCTCAGGCCTGGATCATTCCTTTGTCGTCGGGGACTTGACAGGAGATTAGAAATGTCAAAGCATCCTTTGGGTCTCTCGGGCCCGGGACTCCGGGCCTCCATCCCCAGGATTTCGCCCCTCATTCTCTATCGGTGAGAGCTTCTCTTCGTTTGGCAAGAACTTTCGCCGAGTGCATCCTTCTCTTGTTGAGTGATGTCGGGGAGAAATTCCTCCATCGCCAAGACCTCACCGTGAGCTCCTTAGGTCTTGACGACACCTTCGCTTTGACCGGGACCCTTCATCCTTTGCCAAGACTTCCTGGCGAGGTTTCGTCTCTTAGCAAACACGGTTGGCCCTTTTCAGTCAGCAAGACTTAGCTGCTTTCAGCATAACCTCTCAACGACTTAGAATCCTACACCAAGCACTTACGTTTTGATCTATTTTCACCAAGACAGTTTGCCCTTCTTGCCAATAGGGATCTCATCCTGGTGTCGGCGAGACATAGTGAGAGTTGGGGAAACCATATATAGAATGTTCTTTCTTTTTCCGAAAGGCACCCTGGGCTAGCCCTTTGTTTTCCAGGAGAAGGCGGATCTTACCTCAAAAGCCATTGCTACCTATCGGCATAGCATGGCTCGGTCGCCCAGACATCTCCCCGCTATAAGGTTGTCCCATCGACATCCTCGTTCGACATAACTTTCGAATGTCGGGGAGACCCTATAACGATCATATGTTGTTTCACCAAGAGCACCCACTCATTCGTGTGTCGCTGTGGCAACCTTGTAGTCATGCCAACGGGGAGATTTCATCATAACATTTGGGGAGGCCCCAGGCATCTCGCCAAGACTTATACCGATGCAGAAAGTCTCACCGGGGCATAACGAACTTATGTTTGCTCACCAGGAGAATCCCCGTGCTTGGCTGATAGTTATCCACATGTGGTTATTTAATTCACCATCGCTAAGACATTTTATCTCTCTCCCCGACAGAGCCCCATATGCCTTAAACATGTCGCTATAACCACGCAACCTCGAAAAGACATTATATAGAGTCTGCTAAGTCACAATGAAGATCACTCTGGCACCACAGTTCGCCAGGACAAAGTAAACCTACGCCAACAAGGGGTCATTCATTGCATTTTCGGTGTAACTGGAATGAACTCACACCGAAAGAAAACTAAATGCAAAGTCGGAAAGACATGTTCGCATTGCTGGGACACTACGCAGAGAGTTATAGCTCTATACCGATGAACCACCAAAATGAAGGTTGGGGAAATGAGAGGTCATTGGTATGACGTTATCCCGAGAGCCATAACTTATGCCGATATGGACCCAGACGCGAAATGCATAACTTAATTTATTTAGTGGGGCCATCTGTGACCCTTTGGTCATCCTCCATCCTGGGGGGAAAACTTCACCTGCCCCTCCGAGCTTCAGGCTCCGCCCTTCTGACTGCCCCCGGACTAGGACGAAACCAAACAGCGGGCTCAGCTTCCGGGCCCGGTATTGCTCCAGGCTGTCAGCAAGACTTTCGTCTTCGCCAAGACTTCTCGTCGACTAAGAATCTTACGTTGAAGACTCCCATTGCAATATATTGAGACGCATCATCTTTGGCATGACATACAGATATCGGTGAGACCACTCACCGTAGATGCAAACCTTACGTCGAAGCGCCTTGTCGGTGAAACACATGACTTCCGCAGAGGCCTTTCCCCGAGGAAAATTTTCAAGCTGATTGAGAACTAAAATGAAGTAACGACATTCTTCCCCGCCGGGCCCAAAGCTCCGGACTACCACCCGATGTTTTTCGTCCTAAACACCAAAGTGCACCACGGCCCCCGAGCCTCCTGAACCCGGTAATAAAGCTGATGACTGCCCTTTGACCTGCCAGACCTCGGACCCTGCAGTTCTGTCTTTGGAATTTCGTTCTCAATTTTCTGCTCCAAACTACCATCTCCATACGGCTCTCTAGCCCGGAACCTCCAGATTCTCCTAAACCAATCCAAATGAGCCCAAATATGAAATCAAACTTTGACCCACATTCTCAATTTCGGTCCTCTTCATTACAAGATTTCTGAATTATCAAAATTCAACCGAAGGGAGTCTCCGGGAGGTCCCCACCCAATTTTCCCTTCTAAACAACATTTCTGCTAAGGAAATCTGGCCTTCTGGGTACAGACTCTCTCAATTCCCCCAGTCAAAAGATCAACGATGTCAAGAGATAAAGTTCATGATATGCTTAATTGATTGTTTAAAATGAATATTGTTTTCAGGGTGTTGGCTAACATGAATGCTTTTGTGATCCATTGTGATAACTATACCCTTGCTTGCAGAATATATGGAACCGAGTGTAGGACCTTCAAGGGCAGCCGTCGAGAAGGACAAAGGGAAGAAGACAGGAAAAGCTCCTCACGGAAAAGTGGGCAAGGACCAAATGAAATATCAGTTTCAAGGTGAGCCTTTGCACTAAAAAGTTACCTTGGATTGGAAGGAGATCACTGATACCAACATAGGCCACATCAACATTGACGAATTTACACAAAGGGTCAGGGTCAATCCAACGACCAAAAATGCATGACTGATAAGGCATAGAGGAATAGCAAAGGCTACAAGATTCCCTCCATCCCTTGTGGCCCCCGAGCTGGTCATGGCTTGTTGAGAGGCCTATCAACCCAACACAAGAACCATCGTTGATAGAGAGGGAAACATTCTTGTTGATATGTCACCTGAGGGGATCACAGAGACCTTCCATATTCCCACATTTCAAGAGATGGAGGTCCCCACCATAGAGGAATGCCAAGCAGCATGGGACGATAATCCAGCTGGCTGCAAAAAGTTGATAAATCAGCATTGGCTCAAAGAGAAGCGGGGCAATGCTGCGAAGGTTCCTCAGGAACTCTTCCGCAGTGACTTCCATGAAGATTACAATGACTTGGTGACCATGTTAAGCAGGGTTATGAGTCTTCCTGTGGGTGCCTTCTTTTAGGAGTGGATGGTGTACTTCATTGAGCAAATTCTTTGAGGGAATGAGGATGTCACCACCAAGACTGCATTTTACTAGGGATGAATAATAAGCAACCGCTTCCATGAGCAATTTGTCAATGTGAAGAAAAGCTCCAAATTTTATATGACTTCCTATCTTGTCAATTACTTGGAAGATCGAAGACAGTACAACGGGTTGTTTATGGCACCCAGTCAGGAGCAGGGACAAAGAATCAAGGCATATGAAAGGAACCCACAGCTCCAGTACCAAAACTTCAAAAAGGGGTACTATCGAGTAAATGAAGCCTTCATTGGCTATATTATTAGGCTGATTGCCAGAGACTTCGAGAGGAGGGTCTCCCACAGTGCCAGGGCACTTTTGAAGTAGTACACCTTTCTCTTCATCCAGTACTCAAAGTTCACGTACATCCATGCCCAGGGCTTCACTGAAAGGCCAAATAGGTAACCTCGGTACCCTAATGACCGAATCATCCTCCTAGAGCTTTCCCAGCAACTCCAACACATACAAGCAATCTTCAACAGCAAACACATAGTAGGGATTTCCTATCCCATGACTCTGGGCTAGGGCATGTATAAATTGCAAACTTCCCAGTGTACTGGTAACTCTGAGAAGGAACTAAAGGATTGCCACTTCTACCTACACACTGCTTGCCTTTGGATGGACCCTTATGGTCATGTCAGAAAAGCGCTAGGGCCGGGGTATGCCCATCTTCACCACATCAAGGATTTCTGGGCCAACTACTAGGATGATAAAGAGGTATGTGCAAGGAACTACATGCGAATGACTGCACAATTCGTAAGAAGGGTGCAGCCTTTTACCGTACCAGACCAAGTCGACGAGGACGAGGCCACAATAATGCATCCCAGGTACCCTGCAGTCACCAATTTTCCAATACCCTCAATTGACAAGGATGAGCAGGAGGTCGACGACCTCGACACTATAACCAAGCCAATATTGGCTCATACTAAGGAGTGGGTCGATGGGCAGGTAGCTCAATTAAGGCGGTAAGGAGTAATTTTGACTTATGAAGGGCTCAAAAGTGAGCCAAGTGCCACAGAAGATAATACTGCCACCATTTCTACCGGCGGGAACTTCAAGTCTCCTCCGCTTACCAGATCCAAGAAGAGGAAGGGGACAGAAACAAAATAGTCTCCAGACCCCAAAGTCTATGCGAGGAAAGAAGCGGGAGGCTCACCCTCCAAAATGCTCAAACAAGCAGGAGGCACCACGGAACAACCCTTAGCCCAGGAAGAGGAGGTAGGGGGTGCAGATCAATTGGAACCTCTCTTGGCTCTCCCTACCCCTTCCGCTGCACAACCTACCTCTCTAGCTATGATTGCCACATCCCCGTCGGCAGTGGACATCTCCATCCATCTTGCCCCTTTGCCTCCGACCGAGTTTGTAATAATTGTCGACTCCTCTTCTGCCATGACCACGCCCCCTTCCTCCACTACCATGTCACCAACCACATCACTCCCTCTGGCAGCAGTGACATCACCTATTCCCATTTCCAGCATGGCTGAGGCTCTCTCGAGACATATGCAGAACCTTCCCCATGAGCTCTCCCAGATCCTAATGGATCTGACTCTTCAAGCAGCCCTTGCGCAAGTCCTTGCTACTGCTCAGCCTTCACAACCGCCGATAGGGCCACTGGCTATGGAAGCCAGCATGCTAATCTCTGAGGAATGGGAGGAATGGGAACGGGAAGCCTTGAGGCCAGTTGAGGAGGAGGCCAATGAATACCATGAGCACCTGGAGTACGAACACCGAACCATCGACAGGGTGGCTTATGAGGAGGAGGGAACGGGCTCTTCCGAGAGTGGGGATGAGCAAGATGGCCCTGGTGGTAGGGTAATCGTGCAGGCCTTTGACAATGACGTTGAAGAGGGACTGGCCCGGTAGCCAAAGGACACCAAATCAGAGGAAGAAAGGCTACCCCTTGAAGAAGAAGAGCAGCAACAAGAAGACAAAACTGAGGGTGGGGACGAAACTGTTGAGAGCCTTGAAGTCGGGCAACTAGTAGAACATGTGCATGAGATTGAACATGCTGAGGAAAAGGAATAAGAGGAGATGGCGAAGCAAGAAAGTCCTATACGACTACTGTCCTCTATGCTTCCTATCAAGCGCCTCCTGTTCACCTAATATTTTGACGAGGAGGATGGAGATGCTACCAAGCATAAAGGAAAGTCCATAGAGGAAAATGGAGCAGAAACCTTGACCTTGACTAAGAAGGGTGAGGGTAGCCGTGATTCACCAAAGGGGAAATCTGCTGTTCCAGAATGGTTAGAGGAGCAACTTGAGAGAAGACCTCCTATGCTGAAGGACCCACGAGAAAAACTAGAGGCTATCCTTGCTCAAGCTCAGATTACGACAAAGAAGAAGAAGGAACCAAGGATTAGATCCAAAGTAACGATGGATGCCTCTGGATCTCGGACCGTGCATATAGCAACACCTGTAGTAGGTCAAGAGGGGTTGATTTACAACATTTCCACCATGGATGTAGGGACTGCCACCAGAGAATAGAAGGTAGGGTACCTTGAGGAGTCAGTGGCTATGGTGGTGCATTTGATAAAACAGGATAAGATCTCAAAGGATGAGCTCAAGGCACAGGTCACAGCCTTAACAGATTACAGACAACAATGGTCTTCAATGGACGACCTGCCTACCACATCCACAGTCGCACCCCTGCTGCTATCCAAGGAGTAGATCAATAAGATGGAAAGGAGGACGAACTTGGAAAAGACCATAGAGGACTAGTTCTGACAAGTCTTATATGTCAGAAACATGGGAATTAGCCAGGCTGTGCGAACAACCAACAAGTTCTTAGACCTATTACAGTCTATGGAGGGCACGAAGAGGCTTTTCACCGACTTCCCTACGACCTATGACTCTACCTTTCTGAAGATTGAGGCTATTCTTTAGTTTCCAGAAGCCACATGGGAGAAGGAGCTTGCATTTAAGAAGGATGATCGCTGGCTGATGGATGTATGGCAACAAGACTTTGACAACCGGAGGGAAAGGCTGGAACAAATCATGAGCAAGGTGGATCCGGATATCGAATGGATTAGGGAGATCAGGGTAGAGTGCGCTCATTATCTCAAACTGATGACAGAGTATGACATGCCCACATTGCAAATGGATCCAGAGAAGATAAAGCCCTACTTCCAGAAAAAGATGGAGGATAGAATGTCAAATGAAATCACAATAGAGTTCATGAGTTTCGCCACCCATGCCTTCGATCAGTCAGAGCTATTAAGGGACCAAGGCTCAAAGTATGATGAGGACTGGAAAAGGCTGGAAGTCAACACAAAAGAATGGAGCTACCAAGTGCTAAGATACAAGATCATTGAAATAGACAAGCTCCAGGCGGTCATCCTCAAGTTCATTGAATACACAGCTTCTGAGGGGTAGGAGGACAACCCCGTCAAGGATGAAGAACTTCTTGAAGAATAGCTATAGTGAAAACAACAATTGGCTAAAGGACAAAAGTGCTACAGTGCCATAAGAAGAGGACAAAATAGGGAAAGGACAAAGATGTATTTTAAATTGTGATATATTGGGGGGTAGGTGAAACCCTATTTTGTAATGAATCTTGGCCACACAATAAGAATTGATCTTGGCCATTCATTAGATATTTTGGGCACTATAAATAGAGCTCTCTTCTTATTTGCAAAGGAGAGTTGAGTTGTTGTAAAGGCATGCTACTGAAATTTATAAAGAAAAGACATTGACTTGGTGTATTTTCTGAGTTTCTCATATGTTGCTTGATTCAACTTCCATTGTTAGATGTTCATCTTAGGTTTCATTGTTGTTCTAGTTAGCTGTTTTCTTGCTTTAGGTAGATTTTAGGAATGTTGTTTTGTGGTCATGAAAATTCCTGCTATGTTGATGACTTCTCAGTCCATACTTTTTGTTGTTTACTGATGGTAGATAGTTGTGTAAAGTTAGTTTGGACTTGAATTCAAAGTTGTTCCAAAACTTTTATCTTTGTTCATGCATGCACATGGTGAATGAAAGAAAAAAAATTTGCAGACCTTAGAAGATAGCACAAGTTCTACGATACTGTGAGATTTCTTGTTAAGTGGAACATTGTTTCAAGAAGTTGTCCATTGCAGGAACTCCATCATTCTTGTTTGCAGTTAGTTGCAGATCTAGGAACCTCCTTTCTTCCCTGCCCTTTTTCATTTTATTTAATGAGTAACCTATGCTAAGGTTCACTACACATTGTAAAGCTAAATCCAAAGATAAACATGGAGTTTACGAATGCTGTTTGAACCTACAACAAAATGCACAATAACTTCCCTATCTTAGAAACTCCATTTCAATATCAAACTTCCCACGCTTTTCATTTCCTACATAAGACCACCTTGTGATTCCAGCAAATCACATCAAACAACTGAGATATTCGAAGCACTATCAAGACCTGACATCCGAGAAACCTTGGGATAGTGTTCTGCAATCTGATTGTGGAAGATTGTCTTTCAAGAGAGGTAGTACACCTACGCACTACCTGTGTTGAAAAGTGCATAAAAACACCATCAACAAAATCCTTAAGAAAACTATTACCAATAATCATAAAGACTGCCATATGCAACTATCTTATGTGCTTTTGGCTTATAGAACTAATGTTCAATCATCCATAGGAAATATCCCTTATAGCCTTGTTTATGGTAATGATGCGTTTATGCCCTTGGAGTTAGAAATTCCTACTTTGTCAGTTGTTGTCCGAGACCTTTTTGACACTAACACTTATACAGAACAACGATTACATCAACTTGAGATGCTTGATGAAAAGCACATTAACACAATCAAACATCTCCAAGCTCACATTAAATAATTACAATGTAAACATAACATTCATGTTATTCCCTAATCGTTTTCTCAGGGCTATTTTGTTCTTATTGCAAATCAAAGAACTGTTAGTGTTGACAATGAAGACAAAGATAATTTCAGCCCTAATTGGTTGGGACCTTACGTAGTTGATACCAATTATGGGTCTAGTTCTTATCTCTCAATGTGGCTTGATGGAACACCCCTTAGGGAATGCATTAATGTCATGCATTTGCATCAGTATTATCTCAAATCCCCTTTGAATAGTATGAGTGGTATAGCTCAGTTTTGTTTAAAGTTATTTGATATTATAACTTTCACATTGCTTTGTTCTTGCAAACTAAATTATTGTTTTTCTTGAACACTAAGGTAATTATTTAATTTCATTTTATAATTACTTTAGGCTTCCTAATATTCACCCTCCTGTTGTGTTAAATTAAATCTTTATTGGTGTATTTAATTTAGCATATTCTTTTTCATTTATCAATGTTGTATCTATGGTAAAACTGAAATATGTTTTATATTAGATCACACCATTCATGTTAAATAATGAAGCCATTAATTAAATACTTTTTACCATAAGTCATTTAATTAATCACATAGCATTTAACATTCACATACAAAGAGATACATCATCATAATATCAAAGGTGCATGTCTATATATATCAAAGTTTTACATACATCTCAGAATCATATACAATATCAAAATGGTCTATGAGAGCTAGAGCCCTCAGGATATGGCACTCACGATCTAGTCCCTGGATGTCATGAGACGGTCATGTGTGACCGTGATCATGAACTGCCGAGTCTAAGTGCATACTCTAGACCCTATACTTGCCCAACGACTATAAGCTGCTCATCTACCATTTGGTCGTTCTTCGCTCATGTTTGTGCCAGCTCTTCCTGTAGTCTCTCTACCTCTGTTGAGGTTAGTGTTGACTGTAGTGCACTCTCAGCCTGATGAAGTTTCCTCCTCACACTCTCGTACGTGGCCCACAACCTCACAAATGGTATGAGTGAATCCGGATCCTCCTCCATGATCGATGGGGGCACGTAGTCAGGATCTATCTCATCCTCCTTGAGGGATGTTGGCACTATCTTTATGGTTGCTTGATGGTAGAACTCTTTCCAGTCTCTCATCGCTCCTACAAGATAGATCATGTACATAATCAGTAACACATCATCATGATATATATACACACAAATACAACATAAATCACTAAAGGACATACACCAAATCAAATTTCTTCACCTATGTCTCTCGATGCATGAGGAATGTCAACCTCCTCATCTTTGGGGGGCATGGAAGATGTGCTAGCCTCTCTCTAACTATGCATTCTAATATCTGTTGTAGCTACTACCCATGATTTGGTCCTGTAAGTATGTGATGACTCTCCATGCTCGTACCAATCCTCAATAGCTACCTCATCACCCTCACTCAAGGGTGGATCCTCCTCATAATCCTCATCCTCCCCCTCATCATCCTCTCCTCCATCCTAGTCCTCATAATCAGGATCGGCCTCAGACTGGTACTCCTCATCGATAATATCTGTAAAAATATTTGCTGGTCTATACTGTACCTCCTCTACTCTCTCCTCTGGCTCATCACCTTCATCTATTGCTAGCTCTGCATCACCTAGAGGAAAATCCATGGGGAACATAGGAGCTAAGCTTGCATATGAACACTACTCCCCATGCTCGTCTCTGCTACGGACATCATTAGCATCGGAGACTGGTGGCTAGTCATGATCTAAATCATTGGAATCACTCTCCCATACATGATCTATCGTCAGTCGAATAGCGTCACCTGGCCTCCGGGCACTCCGCACTGATTGTCTAATGAAGGGGCACACCCGTGGTGGTGTCTGCACCCATCCAAATTGTCGCATGACTCGCCCATAATAGAATGGTCACATGAAATAGTCAGGCCTCCCTACTAGATATCTATGCATCTGCATCCTCCGTAACTGTTTGGTGGGTTCTGGCCAGTATTGAGTGAGTAGATAGGGTCTCCATAGGATCTCATCCTCCTTCATTCAGTCAAATCTCACCCTCCAAAATTATAAATTTCCATACTACCATAGTCATCGCAAAGGATAGTGGAACGCTCATGGGTATCCTACTGCTATAATACAAGGGTATCCTACAGGCCTAGTACATGTGATATGCTCAAGGAACCACACTTGTAGAAGCATACAATGGAACATACTATCGATCTCTCAAAATAAAAACTAACCAAGATCATAATACAAGTGTGTTAGAATGCAGCAGCCCCAGGCATAAACTATCCTTTGCTTGTACATCCCTCATAAGGTGTACCAGTCCCCCATCCAAGTGTATCGTCCATCCATCTAGATTGAGAACTAGTGCCACTGTGTGCATCATAAGCTGTCTAACCATAGGAGATCATGAGTACAGTAGCATGGGAAGCTCAATCCATGCTCTAACCCTCTCATCATGTACAAGTCCATCCAAACAATACTGCATATCTCTCTTCTTCTCCCGAAATGACCAATCCCCCCAGAAATACACTCTCGCTCCCTGAATAGGAACTCAAAAAATGCGATGTATGTCCTTGAGTGTGATGGTCATTAACCCTATGGGAAAATCAAAGGTATAGGTATATACATCCCAACGCTCACACAGAGCCATCAACATGGCATCATGGTATCTCATGGGTGGCATAAGATATGCCCAATAGATACCCATAGACTGTAAATTCTTTACCTCTACCGCTGATAGCATTGGCACATGATCTCTCAAAAATTTCAACTATCTTCCCCCTAGCTGTTGTCGCGACCAGGCGGGAACCTATCAAAATCATCACAAAATGCTCTAAATTTCATCCAATATTTTCAATTTTCATAATTTTCATCATGCAAGTGTGCTAAAGTTGATCTAGTGTGCTTCCCTAATGGCCCTAGACACTTTAGAACCCTTTTAGAATTTTCACAATGAAATAAGGAAACTTCACAAAGAAATGGGACACTTTGAGAAGAAACAAGACACTTTGCGAACAAAAGGAAACTTTGAGAACAAATGGGACACTTTGCAAAAAAAGGGGACATTTTGTGAAATTTTTTCCAAGAACCCTAAATTAACCTACCCATGCATAAAAATCATTAAAATACCATCAAATCACAATGCAAAAGTTATAGAATTGATTAACCTCATGATACAGATTATCGCATGCCACCTACTCATGAAGATCATCCAGCCGCGAAGGAGTGTAATCCTGTCTGCTCGGCATGTTCTTCTCTCACTCGTCCCTTTCAAGCTACATGAAGGTAAAATGAATAGTAAGTGACAAATTACTTTCTCCTCTTTCTTTAATCACTTTTAACCTCTTCTTACTTTTACGCATTACCACAGGATTATTATCTCCTATAGCCTTTATAATGTATATCTCCTTCAAATCATCATAACAGGTGCTAGGGTAATCTATTTTCGACGTCGTTTGATGCATTAGAATCATGATTTTTCACCTCACACCATCATTTGTCTATCATTATGTGGCATGGTACTTGGAAATTCCCTATGATATGATGTTTCTTGTTCGACGTGGATGGATTGCTACGTTGATTCCACCTCCATAAAGCAAGTAGAATCAAGGGGGGCCATGCATCTACCCTCAAATTGGATTCCTAAGTGTTACATAAGAATATTTTTGAGCAATTAATGAATGTGTGTTGTAGGATGTGATTCATATGTTGTGGTTGTGTAGATAACTACATTGTGGGCTTTGTTCTCCCATCCTTTTGAATAAGTATCCTTTTATGTAGTAAGGTGCATCGTTTAGAGTCCTTTAGCTTACATATGCACATAGAGTCATATGGGTGCTAAAGTGGGGGCTAAATGTGCGATAGAAAATTGGACCCTCTTGAGAAAAGAGATAATTTCACACATAATTGGACCCACTTTTGTGTCCCCTCACATCATTTCTCCTTCAAAAAAGAATTTATAGGCCCCTTAGACCTATTAATTTTGATCTAGAGTATTGTTTCACTTGATAAATCACATAAAACCCAACAACCCACCTTCAAACAGTAGTAGTGGGACCCATTTTCCACCTTGGGTGAATGAGTCCCCTCTGGTGGGACCCATTCACCAAGGGTGGCAAATGAGTCCCCTTTGAGGGAAAATTCAAAATTACGCTAGAATTTAATCAATTTAACTTTAATTTCTGATGAATGTTGGCCTCTTAGGTCTAATTAACAAGAAAATAAGGTGTTGTTGCTTATAAATACTCATTTCAAGTCATTTCACACATATTTTTAACATCCATCATCTTTTATCATCTTGTTATCATCTCTCAAGAACATTTTTTAGGGAAAAGTCTTCTACAACAAGTTTCATTAGCAAAAGTTGAAGTTTTAGGGAAACAAACTAGGGTTTTTGCAAGTCTTGAAGCTCACTTTTATTGTTAATATTGAACATTGCAAAAGGTTAATGATGGATGCGTATGGTGAATTATAAAGAAATATAGGGTGAAGAGGTGCAACTAGCCTCCAAATCATGCCTAAGGACTTGGTTTCCTATTGATTTTGTCTTCCATTTTCACTATATCTTTAGATTAAGGTTTGCATCAAGTGTTTGTTTAAAATTTCCATGTCATTTTATTCCTATGTTTCATGTATTGTAAGGTTTCTAGGGTTGAGATCTTGCATCATTTGAATCACTCTTGCATGTCTTGTTCTAGAGGAATAGAATAGGGCCCTTCTTACATTTCATCTTTTCCTAGTCTTTAACACATCTAAGGCTAGGGTTTATGTAGAGTTTTCTCTATTCAAGGTTTAATTACCTATCTAGGGGTTTGACTAAGGAAAACCACCCATTAGATCAACTCTTTTAACTTGATTTGTACCATTTTTTTGAGATCTGGAATCGATTTTCCATCAGAAATTGTTGTGTAGGTGTTAAGGTATAGATCTAAGTTTTGAGATTGTAGAAATCAGAAAGAGGACTGATGTGAAGGTTAGATGATGGTTCAGATGGAGAAACCCATGGCATTGGGTCCACGGAAGGCTCAAGGCATCATTCGCTTATCATCGGTCAATCCACTAGAGATGGGGAGGTCGGGTCCCACATAGAGGGCTGACGAGAATCCTTTTTTGTTTGGGAAAGGTGGGTCCAGGACAGAGCTCCACTAGTGGTGACCCAGAGGAGATGGTCTATAGAGGGCTCAACATTTGAATATTTTTTCTTTTGGGCTTAGAAGGATGTGGCGGGCTCAGAACCCGTAGTGCAGAAGGTCAGTATGCAAATTTTTCTTGTTTTGGATAGTTTTGCATACATCGGCGAAATGTTGGCGGAAGTCCGCAGAGGCTGATCCATATTCTTAAATTGTTATTCTTTTACTTGGATGGAGGAGACAAGGGTGGAGTCCACCAGGTGGGGAGATGGGCCGTAAAATCCATTTGAAATTGAAAAACCTAGATGAAACTCTGAAAGTGGAAGTTCGCAGGGCTAAGCCCGTAATGGGTCAAGAATTCAGTTGTTTGGCTTGATGGGAAATGATATGAGCGGGACTTGACCATCGGGAGGCCACGCTCGATTAGTCGTTTGTAATGGCAAAGCCAGAGGGAATTTTGTGGGCATAAATCCACACCTAGGGACTTGAGAGGGTCGATGGCTCCCCACTTCATTTCATGAATTTAAGCTACTTGTTCAGGGTGGTCAAGGATGGGAGCCCTCCCACTAGGGAAGACCCGAAATAGGAGATTGACGTTGTCAACTTTAATTCATTTTCAAAGTTGGTGATGACAATAGCAAGGGTGTGAGCCCACAAGGGGTGAAGGTGCTAGTTAAAGAACGGTCATGGGGAAATCAAGTTCTACAAGTGGCCAATGAGATGAATTTTCCCAAGTTTTAAAATTTTAAGAAGTGGGTTTGGTGTGCCTAGGTCTGTTCTAGTAATTTATCAAGTTTTCTTGCTTCAAATTTATCAATTTTATAGCGAAATCAAGGAAAATTTGAAATAGCGCATTCGACGGAGAACCAACCTGTTAATCCCAATGGAGATGAATGAACCAATAGTTAACAAAGGCTTTAAAGCGGCGATGGAGCTTGGTAGGCATGATGGTTACATTGGCGGATGATCTCTGACTTGCTTTTGAACAACTGGCAGATGAAAATGACAGCTCAAATCAAGCTATTTATTAATTATCATATGGTGGCTTGTAGGTAGGTGGTTAGCCAGTTTAAAAATGGTCGCAAGAATGGCAGATTATGGTGGGAAGACGACAGCCAGACGATGGTTGTTCGGAAGGTCAACAATGTAAAAAATGATCAGAGATGTGGGTCACATGGGGCGAAAGGGCACCAGACAAAGGCTGTCTGGAATGGCCAAGAGGATAGGGAAACTTGCATGGGGTGGCCCAGTAGGGTGGACCCACGCCTCTCCAAGGAAACTAGTTCTAAAGAGAAAAGGAAAATAGCTAAGGGAACTCTGCGAAGGCCTAAAGCCTTGAAAATTTGAGGGGGGAAAAACATGGTCACCTCAAGATGACTTCTCTAAGCCTCATTGATCATCCAGGATATGAATTAGGGGGCACACAAAATGAGGCACTGACAAAGGCGACGCGACAAGGTGAAAAGAAAGAGAGTCCCTGTTCTGAATGGGGCGTGTGTGCTGAGGGCACAACAAATGGTGACTCTGCTAGAGAATGCTCTTGAGAATTCTAGGGATAAGTGTTCATTCAGAACCCAAAATCGCTAGTTTCGCAGACCAGAAGTCTATTTCCAAAGGTGAACTAAGAGGATCAAGAGAGAACAAAAACCTTAACTAAATAATATCAAAAAGGTGTCTCGAAAGTGTGTGTGAATAGTGAATTCATTTCCCCTCCTTAGAGACTATAACCAACAACTATTAATCTAGCTAAATAAGCTATATTAATCGTCTTGACTCCAAAAGTAACTTGGGAATTGCCTCGCTACTAGTTAGGCATCCATAGCCTCGATGGAGTTGTTGTGATCCCATGAAAATTTCTCTACTACTAGCCAGGCATCCATAGCCCCAGTAGAGTTTTCTGCATACTCACACAGTTGTTTGATTTTTGACATTTTCTTCCTTTCCCTTGATATTATTTTTATATTACTTCTTTTGCTCAACCATGTAAGCACCGAAACTTACAGTGGGCTTGGAACCGTAGTGGTCACTGAAGTAGATATAAGTTTTTTTTATTTTCCTCACTTTCATAACAACCATTACACAGTTCCGCAGAGGAAATTAATATATTTTGTATAGGATTCGAGACGAGCATGAAAGGATTCAATAAAGGGTTGAGTTCTAAGTCAAGCGTGAGTTCAAATAAGGGAACTGGTCCATAGCAGCAATCAGAGGCCAATGATTAAGAGTGAATAATTATCCAATGAACACTAAGAGAGAGTAGCAAACTAAACCATTCATTGAGAGAGCACAACCACCACATTAGGAAAAAAGTGACACCCTTAGTAAGGAAAAAAGGACGGGAAATGAACAAAACAAAAGTAACGCAAAGCAGTGGTACAAAAGAAAACTAAAAGCAACCTAAACTAACCTATATATAGGTATTTACTTGGGCAGCTCAAGGAGTACTCAAGCTTGGAAATAATGCTTCAGGTGTTTCCCGTTGAAAACCAATGAAACATCTTCACTAGTTAGGGTCTTGAGGCAGAAAGCATTATCTCTGAGGATTTCAACAATCTAAAAGGGGCCAAGCCAGAGCTTGTCAAATTTGTCATGTCCCCCTTTCCTCTCAAGGGCCTTGTCCCAACATAAGACTAGATCAGCAATTCTAAAGGACTTGACTTTGGCTCTTCGATCGAACCACCTTTTGACTCTGCCCTTGTGTTTAGAAAAATTTTAAATGGAACGGTCACACACTTCTTCTAAGTATAGCAGCTCAGCCAAGTGAGTTTCTCTTTGATCCCCTTCTTTGTAGAAGGCATTGATGAATTGAAGGGTCGAGATTTTCAAGTGAATTGGGAATATTGGCTCCAAGCCGTAAATAAGGTGAAATGGGGAATCACTCAAGGAAGCCTTATGGCATGTATGGACTGTCCAAAGGGAAATGCAGAGTTGGGTATGCCAGTCCTTGGGATTCTTGTAAAGCAGATTTTTGATGAAAGTAATCAAGTTTTTGTTGGTAGATTCAGCCAAGCCATTTCCCTAAGGATAGTAGTTGGATGAAAACTTAAGGTAAATACCATAATCAAAGGCCCAAACAACGAATTTAATTGAAGCAAAGGTTGTACCATTATCACACACTAACACATACGAGAAACCAAAATGATTTATAATAAAACTTTTAAGAAAGTTAGCAACTACCTCTATTGTACATTGCCTAAAAGGAATAGCTTTTGTCCATCTAGTACAATAATCAGAGGTAGTTAGAATGTACATGTGTCCCATAGAAGATGGTGGGCTTACTAGACCAATGAAGTTGAGAACCCATTGTGCGAATGGCCTTACCTCCAAAACTGGTTGCAATGAGACAACAGTGTTCCTTTCTTTGGTTACAATGGTCTGGCAGACATGGCACATGCGGACATGGTTATGAGCATACTTGAAGACTATCGGCCAATAGTAACCTATACATAGGATTTGATGAGCAGTAGAAGGCCCTGATCCATGTCTGGTACCAAACTTATCATGGAATTCCTTTAGCATGTGTAGTAATCTGTACGTAGGATTTCTTTTGTAAAGGACAAATCCTTGCAACATGTAACTACTAATTTTTAGTCTAAGGGCACACTTTTGAACTCCTTGGAAGCGAGATGGGCACTTGTTGCTCAGTAAGTAGAAGACAATTTCATCATACCATTCCCCCGGGGTGATCCCACAATAATGGGTTACAATTTTTGGCCAAACTTGACATTAAAATCAGAATTTTTCACCAGACATTCACTTTCTTACACCTATAGCAGCTAAACCATTAAGGTTTTGAAGATGAATCAAACTAGTTATTTGTTAGATATTTCGTGTAGATTCTAATTATATTTTTAAAAAAAAATTAAAAAATAAATTGTGAATCATTTTATGTAATTTTTAATAACTTATTTTTTCTACTAATCAGCATTTTTAAAAAGTGATGTTCACTTCGGCACACATAACTTTTTTTATACATAGGATACAATTCTAATTTTTAAAATGCATTTTTTTTTACACCAATATCTAGGGGATGGATATTTTTTCATAATTTTTTGTTACATTTTTTTTTTTTAATTAATTTTCCAAGTCAACGTAATTATAATTTGGACAGAGGTGTACTTCGACACACATAATTTTTTTTGTATTCATTTGAATTAACTTATTATTTTTTTGTTGGAATAAGGACATCAATACCTAGGGCACATGTATTTTTTAGAATTTTTTTTCTCTATTTTTGTATTTTTTCGTATGTTTGAAATAAAGAACTTGATGTTCATTGAAAATCCTACATTCACAAGAAATAAGAAATAAATATAATAATCAAATTAAACATATTTAAAATTATACTTTTTAGGAATCTTATAATAAGGGCTATAGGCTTACAGAGCATAAATTTGAAATGAATTCATTTGATCACTCAAAAGGTAAATCAAAAGTGGTTTTTTATCAGCATTTTGATAGGTGCAGAGGAGACTCAATTATAGGTATGGTTTAAATCTAACAAGGTTCTATCCAAGGGGGTTTGATCTAAGGGGGTTTGATCAATCCCTCTTTAATTAAAATAATTTAAATGGAACCTTTAAAGTCATAAATCATTGTATTTTCTAAAAATATGTGATTTCAGGCAAAAATCAGGATGTCCCAAAAAGTGTAACCCATTATTGTGGCAGCACCCCCCGGGGAAACATCCTCAAGCTGATACTGTTGAACCATGAGTTTGGGTTCTACTTCAGCTGTTGTTTCAACTATCATTCAAGTGAGGGCTTGTCCTCTTACCAATTTCATCAATTGAATCTCCATGTCATATTCTTGCAGTAGGGTGACCCATTTTTCTCTTCGTTCCCCTAGCTCATTTTGCTTCAGCAACATCTTCATTGTTGGATCTGTGACAATGGAAAAGACCTTGTTCGCCAGGATGTAATGTTTGAACTTCTTAACTCCTCTATCAAGAGTGTATGCTTTCTTTTCCATATTGTGATACCTTATTTCAGCATCTTTCAAGGGAGAACTCAGGTGCTCATTTCCTTTGTCGTCCTTTTGGGTTAAAATGCTGGCACATGAATGATCTAAAGCAAATGAGTAAATGTAGAACAACTTTAGATAATTAGGGCTAATGAGCACGGGTGCCTCAACAATAGCTTTCTTGATTTCTTCAAAGGCCTGCTTTGCTTCTAGGGTCCACTCAATCTTAGCATCTTGTTTCAACATTGCATTGAGTGGTTTAACAATCTCAGCAAAGCCCGTGATGAATTTTCTAAAAAAAATTAATTTCTAAGAAATATTTCAACTCTTTCTTGCTACCTGGTAGTTGAATCTTCAAGAGGGACTAAATGTACTCGGGGTCTATAGAGATTCCTTATTTTGATATAACATGCCTGAGGAGCTTTCCTTCAGTGACCTTGAAGATGCATTTCTTTGGGTTAAGGGAAACCTTGAATTCTCTACACCTCTGAAAAACCTTTCATAGATCGGAGACATGATGACTCTGCTTCTTCAAAAACATGGTCAAATCATCCATGTAGATGATTATGCACTTTCTGATCAAATCTTTGAAGGCTATCTCCATCGCACACTAGAAAGTGGCACCTGTATTGATGAGCCCAAATGACATCCTCCTATAGGCAAAGGTTTCCCACTTAGTGGTGAATGTTGTCTTGTGTTGATCTTCATATTGCACCATCACTTGATTGTAACTGGAGTATCCATCAAGGAAGGACATCATCTATGCTCCATTAACAATCTGCAATACCTAATCTAATGAAGGCACTGGATAGTTGTCCTTCTCTGAAGCTCTCTTTCAAATTGCAGAAGTCAATGCACAATCCGATTTCCCCATTCTTCTTCCTAACTAGGACCAAATTGGCAACTCATGTGGAGTGCCTAAATGGAAAGATAATTCTAGTTGAAAATAACTTTTGCACTTCTTTATAAATGATAGGCTCTAGTAGTGCATTGATGGGACGTTTTCATTGTCAAAATGGTCAGACATCCAGCCTAAGAGGAATGGTGTACGTGATAATGGAGGTATCATATGTCTTTAAATCTTCATAGCTCCATGCTTCCACATCATGATACTTCCACAAAGGATCAATGATTCATTTCTTTTCTTCTAATGTGCAGAATTTACCAATAAACACATTTTTAAGCTCCTCGGTTGTCCTGAGGTTGTGAGTGTGGCATTGATTGTTGATGAAGTCATTCTTTGCCTGCTAATCTTGGTCTCAGATCTGATCTAGGTCAAATATTTGTTCAATATGGACCATACCCCATGGGGTGGTATTCATTTTAAGCTTGATGACCCCTTCTATATCCAATTCAGCTTCTTCGGGCTTAGTTTCATTAATTATTTGGGTACCAAACACATCAGAACTAGTGATGAACTTATCATCATTGAACACCTGGAAGTGAGTGAAATTGTTTAGTACAGATGGGGTGGAGGTCAGCTCAATAGTGAATCTTTTGAGGCCAGACAAAAAGAGGGGTTGCAAAGTGCTAGCTTCTTGAGCCAAAGCATCAGCAGTATGGTTGTGGGAGCGATGAATCAGTTGGATATTAAAGGCATCTAGGCTTTCTAAAATATCCCAATCTCTATGCCTATATTTTTTCAACCTTCTATAATGACAAGAGTACAATTTTCTGACATGTTTTACTACCAATTCTGAGTCACTCAAAACTTGCAACATATTGACATTCTTTCTCATTGCCATTAAAAGACCATTAACTAATGCTTCATATTCTACTACGTTATTGGTGCAATAAAATTAAAGCCAATGGACAGCAAAGTAAGTCTTACCCATAGGGATGATGAGTTTGAATCCAGCTCCAGCTCCCTATTTGGAATTGGATCCATCGAAGCATAATGTCCATAACTTGGAGAGCTCTTTCACCTCCAGTAAAATCATGTGCATGCCCTTCCTTGGTTGCTCATTCACATCTGTCATTTTTGGAATGAGAACCGGCTCATTATGGTTGATGATAAGTTGTCTAGCTGGAGGCTCCTTTTGAGATATGGCTTGTCCTCTGATGTGCTCTATTTTTGTTTGATACAAGCAACACTCAAATTCTGAGTGGGAAACATTATGAACACAACATCAACTAGGTAGCAGGAGCTCCTAAAAATTCACCCTTGCCCCGAGGCTAAGCTGATCTTGTATGCATTTCTCCATGAAGTCTTGGAATTCGTCTAGTAGTCCTAAACTACCATCTTCATAGGATTCATCATCTTCTGATTCCACTAACATTTTTGTGCTCTGGGGAATGTACGCTAGATTGGCCAGAGGACTACATAGTACTAAGAGGACCTCATCAACTACCTCTTCTTCGGGAAACTCTGATTCTCCTTGATAAGTCATGGGGAATTAATTGCCCAATTCTGTTTTAGATAAAAACATCTCATTGGTGTTGTTATATTCTATGATCATGAATTTCATGCAGGGTTCTTGGTTGATGCAGATCAGATTTGGCAGCCGCTTCCATGGGAACCACATGTGAGAGAAATATATTGTGGCATATCTATTCAATGCTCAGGTGAAGTCTCAACCCAAGACTATTATGTATGTGTCCGGAATATCCGCAACCTAGATGTGAATAACTTGATGCACCCTCAAGTTTACAACAATTTGTATGGGGATACATTTGATTTCTGTGATGATGTTCACCTTCATCTTGTTTAACTAAGTTACATTTCTTCTTCAAGGTGTTGCGACAATCCCAAGAGCCTTGCATACAGCCAAAGGCATGACATTGGCTGATGCTTCGGAGTCAATCAAACAATAGACTAGGTTCTTCCCGAATATCCTGATAGTGGTCAGGAATGGTTGCGTTTCGAACCCTCCTTGGAAGAGACCCATAGGCGTGTCAACTTGGGCCACTTGACCATTGTCCTTTTCATTTATCTTTTCTTGATTTTTCCCTTGATTTTGCTGATTTGGATGAGGGTCCTTCTTCTTTCCTAGAATTTCTTGGATTACTAGTTCGTGTGGTGGCTCTTCGAAGGTGACCTTCTTGGTGCATACCTCTTGCGTTGCCTTGGGGGAAGGGGTTCCACTTATTACCCTAAAGAAGGCATGGCTAACTGTAGGAACCTTAAGCAACTCAAAGGCTGACAAGATGATTTTAACCTTCTTGAACTCTTCAGCTACATATTCGCCCATTTGCACAATTTCAGCCTCAAAAGATCTACCTATCAACGAGCTAGTGAGCTGGCTTTGTGTTTGGCCTGGCTACTTGGATAAATCGCATAAAACCTGACAAACAAAATTTAATGACATCATACCCTGACAACCCACCTTCAAACAGTAGTAGTGGGACCCATTCACCACCTTGGGCGAATGAGTCCCCTCTGGAGGGACCCATTCGCTAAGGGTGGAGAATGAGTCCCCTCTGAAGGAAAATTCAAAATTAAGTGGGAATTTAATCAATTTAACTTTTATTTAGGGTGAATGTCGACCTCTTATGTCTAATTAACGAGAAAATAAGGTGTTGTTGCTTATAAATACTCATTTCAAGTCATTTCACACATCTTCTTAGCATCTATCATATTTTTATCATCTCTCAAGACTAATTTTTAAGGAAAAGTCTTCTACAACAAGTTTCATTAGCAAAAGTTGAAGTTTTCG